>CM019707.1:11469965-11619965 GCA_009760885.1 Achatina immaculata
TAGACTTCCTATAGTGTCTAACTCTGATGTTATACCATTGAAATCTCCTCCTAAGATGATGTTGTGTCCTCTGTATCTGTGGCTGAGTAGAGATTCTAAATCTTCATAGAAGTCGGGCTGGTGATTGCGGTTGGGTGGTGCGTGTATATTAACTATAGTGTATGTGTGTGAGTTGTTTTTAACCTCACATATCGCAATTTTCCCTCTACTATCTCTATTTGTCTTAAATACCTCCCACCTGTCTGATGTTTGTATTATTGCTACCCCCGATCCCGAGTCGTGGATAGCCAGGCTAAAACATGAATGTCTGAAGCCTAATTGCGTTGTGACTTGTGCTGCGTGTGTGTCTGTATGTATATTTGTTTCTTGTATTAAGATGAAATCTGGTTTGTATGAAAGTGTTAAAGAGACTATATGCTGTAGTTTTGTGCGTAAGCCTCTAATGTTGATACACAAAACTCTAATTTCATCAACCATTCTAAACTAGAAAAAGTAGATAAGCACTAAACATTGCCTATTATGCTATGTGTTGTAAGTAAACAAAAAAAAAACAAACTAAACATTGACTATTATGGCATAAGTAATGAAAAGCATGACAAGCATGTAAGTTAAGGAAAGCGTACTAACCGCCAACAGTCTATGTGTCTTGGTGACTCCTAGTTGTCGCTGTCCTCTGGGATAGTCCTTAGTTGTCTGGTCCCCAGGAAAGGCTCTGTTGTCTCATATTCGCTCTGGAACATCTCCGCCCAGGGTCGGCCTTCCTGGAGATTCGTAGTGGTGTCTGTGTCGCTGTCATCTTGGTTTGATCGTTCATCAATGATGAGCGGCCGAGGCTCCGGCGTAAGAGGTTCATCTATGTCCGCCGTAGGTGTCGGTGGTGTCACCGGTGCTGGTTGTGCTGGCGCTGGAGGTCTTGGACTTACGCTGTTCTTTCTGGCTCTTTTCCCGTAAAGCCTGAAGCCGTCAGCAGTAAGCCATCCTTCATTTGTTTTGGGTTGAGCTGTTTCCGACCCCGGTTTTTCTTGTGTAGGCGGCTTTGGTGCCGTGTTGGCTGCTGAGGTTGTGGAAGCTTCCTGCACCTTGTTCTTTCTCTTTTCTGGGCATTGACTCGCCCAGTGATCATCTTTGCCGCACCTCGGGCAAGGGGTTTTCCTCCCTGGAAGGGAGACCCACAATCTGTGGGGTTTCAGGCTCTCCGTCGCAGGTCGGAGTGTTATGTAGTGAGGAATCGGCTTCCTCGGTCGACACAGGAAATTCCATTTGTCGAGCGCCACTTCCGCCCTGAAAACCTCTGGCTCGGGGTCTCCGGTCACCTGCTGTACTATTCTTCTGATGCCCTCGGGTTTGATAGTCGGGGGTACCCAGTGTACCGTACCCTTCTGGCGTTCTTTGTCCAAGTGTTCCACGGTTATTGTGGTTCTCGGTTGAACGGACTCAAAGGTTCGCCCGTGTAACTTGTCAAAATGGACCACGTGTGCTGCCGTGGTTAACTTGGCATACCATCGGGTTTGGTCCTGAAAATGGTACAGGCCGGCTATCCCGTTGGCTCCCACTCCGAAAGGGCCAGCGATTACTCCCATCAGGTAGGTGTAAGATACTTTCGTTACTTCTGGACCTGTCAAAGTTATTAGCAGGGTCCCTTGCTGATGGTATGAATCCGACTCTAAGTCGTCAATTCTGAGATCTACGGATTCCTCCGCAGCTGTCTGTTTGTTGATTCTTTCCATTTTTCAAGCAAGATACGTTAATTTTGCTGAAAAGAATAAAGAAAAAAGAACAAGAAAAATAGCAAGACAAATCCACCATGAGCACAGATAGTCAAAACAAAAAGATCGGTGTCGACTAGCTGATACAGCGCCATACTTTCTGGTCCGTGCCTGTTATTTTAATAACACGATTCATGAAATACGCTGTATGCCTTCCCACAACCCTTAGAACCGTCAGGTGTAGTGAGAGCTGGTAGCTCGTGCTTCCATATTTTGTGCTGTCGTCTGTGTGTCTAATCAGACAATGTTCCAATCATATTTCACTATCACCAGGTACCATCAGTCCAACAAAATTATCTCCCTTTTTTCACTCGATTTTACCTTCCTTTCTATCAGGTTCTCTGTTATCTTCTCCTTCTCCTGGCACATCCTAAGAATTTCCTTGTCATTTTGTTTTAGTTCTTGTAATTTCTATGTTCGATCATATAAGATGGTTTTGTAGCAAGTATGTTAGATGTTTGTAAAGTTTGATAACTGTCATTTTGTTCCTCAGTTTCTCTCCTTGTCCACTGTATTATTGTTTAATCCGCATCAGTCAGTCAGTCATTTGCATGTCCCTTGCGGAACTTTGCCTCCCTAACAACTCTCCTAAAGGTCTATAAGTTATAAGCAAGATGTCCTGCTGCTGATTCATCCATTTGCAGATTATCAACGATGTCTTGCAGCCATCTTCGCCTTGGTCTTCCTCTCTTTCTTTTTCTTATTATGTACCCATCCAACATGGTTTTCTCTTAATTTTCATGACGTTTAATGCGTCCAAAATATTTAAGTTTTCTCTCTATAATCCTCTTTACTAACCGACCTTCTGCAATATTAAGATATTGTAGTGTGGACATATTTGCATATTCAATCATAATAATTACAAATCATTTTTATGTTGCACATATCTGGTCTCATTTCGACTGCGTCTTAATGATTCTCCCAACCTGTCTTATATTCTGCAACTTCTCTTACAACTTACCTGTTTTTCTAGACAGTAAGTTCCCGAATTCAAAATATTTTACATGCGATTGAAAGAACCACATAAAGAACTGTTTATATATGACTAATAAGAGCTATGTTAAATCAGCTAGCAGGTCCGGACAGATAATAGTCTTATCAGTACACGTGTTCCGGATATTTGGCACCTTTCACAAGGCCACGTGACACCAACAGACGAAACTATCTGACGAGCAGGCAGCCAATAGAACCAGAATTATCACAAAAGAAAAGGTTGTAATGCAAGACTTTAGACAAAAGATAAAAGGAAAACTTTGTTTTTTTCATTTGGCAGGTAGTGATCATTTTTTTTTTGTATGAATACACGAAAACAGATATGCTGGACGCTTGATGTCATATGCTGTACCACAGTTGTTTTTAACTTTGTCTTAACTCTTTTAGTCCTGAAGTAATTCCCATGCTTTCTCCGAATACATTTTGATGATATGTTTTGGTAGAAGGTAACTGGAAGGATATTACACTATAATATAAAATATGGAGTGTGTTAGAAATGTACTATATTTCAATTTAATTAAACTTTGCCTAAATATTTCTCTCAGCTTTATTTGGGAAAAGTGTGCAAGATCTGTTTTGGAGTAAAAGAGTTAAAACTGACGTGATGTATGATAGTTAAGTTGTCGGAGAAACAAAAGTTGTAATATAGCATCAGTTTCGTACCAGAGAAACCTGACAAGGTAAAAGCACCCAGGCTTGGTACTGACCACATCACACTTTCATGTGCTGAAGGTCATGGAAATTACGGGCCTAACACCGTATTCCCCAAACTGCGGTAGAACTAGTTCTAGCAATAACGGTGACAGATAAAAGGGATAGCGACTGCAGTAAAAGTAGTTTAAATAATAAAGTTAGATAGAGGTGTATGATGTAGTTTTACAAAGTGGCAGAGGGAGTGAGTAAAGCGAGAATAAACGAATAGAAAGTATGAGAATGAATAAATGAAAAACATACAACATCCGATATTTCGGCTTGAGCCTTTTTCGAGGATTACATGCACAACGAGACAAACAAATAACTAAACAGACAACGTATGGCCTTCTCCAGAAATAGGAAACAAATGCGTATCGTAGAAGATGCATAGGGACCATGCAGGCCACACAATAGAGCCAATCGTAAAGAAAAGGTGGAGAGAGAGGAGGAAAACAATTAGTAGAAAAAGATGGGGGGAAAGGCAGTGAAAACATGATAGCCGCTAGAGGAGGCGGCGTCGGGGGGGGGGGGGGGAGGAGGGGAAGCGGAGAGATTAAGAATGAAGAGCATAAACACCTGCAGGGAGAAAATGTGGAACTGGTGAATAGGACAAGACCCTATAAACACCAATATGTTGCCAGAGAAGAAAAACGAGGGTGGCGTTAGGGAGGAGTAGCTAGGAGAAAGAAAGTAGAGAAAAAAAAAAGGAAGTGGAAAACTAGAGAAGTTACAGAAAGCTGAAGACATTGTTAATTCCAGCTGAGTGGAGACAGCCAGCCTGGAAAATAAAGCGCTGTTCTAGGACCCTCCGAGATCGTACATCAGCAGAACAAGAGCGGGTCGCACTAACAGAAATGTCCTGTTTTCCCCTGTGGTTGCTAAGGCAAAAATGTTTAGCCACAGGTGTCCAGGCCCTCTTAGAAATATCATTAAGATGCTGGCGAAACCTATCTCCTAAGCGAAACCCAGTCTCCCCTATGTACTTCAAACAGCAACGTTTGCACATAATAGCATAAATAACATTGCGTGAAATACAGGTGAATTGATAACGTGGACACATGGAAGGAGATCTGGCTAGCCTAGACAACAAACGGACAAGTGTTGCATCTACGGCGTCCGCAATGTCTGGTACCATAAAAAGTGTCATCTGTCTTGAGGTGACTACGAATTAAAAGGTCCCTGAGGTTCTTGTTCCGTCTGTACGCCACCATTGGGGTTCCCCAAAATGTTCACGTGTATCAGGCTCGGTCTGGAGGAGATGGAGGTGGGGAAACAGTATGTTTTTAACTGCCAACTATGAGGGTGGTGCGTCAGTACCAGTTTGACTCTGTCCGAGCTACAGTGCGGTTTAGGAGTGAGGGCTTGTTGCCGCGATATATGGCTGATGCGGTTCCAAGATGACGAGAGAACATGTTCTATATAGCCGTGTTGAGTGAAGAAATCTAGTATTTTATGGTCTTGATCCTGGAAATCCAAATCCTCATTGCACAAACGTCGCAACCTAAGAAGCTGGGAAAAAGGAATAGAGTCCTTACACGATCTGGGATGGGAGGAAGAGTACAAGAGATGGCTGTGAGAGTCTGTAGGTTTATAGTTGATAGAAGTAGTAAGCCCGGAAGGGCCGATAGTAACGGCAATGTCGAGAAAGTTAGCGGAAGTAGCAGAGACATGGGAGGTGAAAGAAATGGCAGGATTGTACTCCTTAACAAAACTGATAAAGTTGTCAAGATCTTCCTCTGGCATTGATGTGACCCAAATGCCGTCATCTATGTAGCGTCTATAGAATGCGGGAAATGGGCTTCTAAAGGCTCTCAGAACCTTGTGTTCGAAGTGGCCCATGAACAGACACGCGTAGCTGGGGCCCATTTTGGTACCCATGGCCACACCACTAATCTGGTCGAAGTAAAGGCCATTGAATTCAAAAGAATTAAGTTGGAGGACAAGTCTGTAAGGCGCAGAATAGTAGACGTAGAAATAGAGGGATTGTGTCTTTTGTTCAGAAAGAACTTGACGACCTGAAGTCCCTGGTCATGCGGTATGGATGTGTATAAGGACACTACATCAAGGGTGAAGATACGGTAGGTGTGACCAGGCAGGAGTGTAAGGGTCTCAAAACCAACGAAAGCATGATTCGTGTCCTTAAGATAAGTGGGCAGACTAGTGACCAGAGGTTGAAAGATGCTGTCAAGAAAGTCAGAGATTTGTTCCGTAGGGCAGGAACAAGCGGACACTATGGGCCTTCCTGGGTTGCCTGGTTTGTGAATCTTAGGGAGTAGATGAAAGGATGGCTTCCCTAAGCAGCTGACGCGAATGTGAAGATGAGTAGCCGAGGGAGAAAGACCAGTCTTGTGGATGAGTTCGTTGATCATGTCACGAACATGGTGGTTGTTGGCCAGAGTCGGATCTTGAGGGCGAGAGGCATAACATTCAGTGTTGCTCAGCTGGCCCTTGGCCTCTTGGATGTACAATTCTTTCTTCCAACAAACAATGGCCCCGCCCTTGTCTGCACTCTTAATCACTATATCTTGCCTGCGCTGGAGTTGTGAAAGTGCGCGCTGCTCCCCGGGGGTCAGGTTAGAGTGCCGTACACGGGGAAGGCGAAGCTTGCGGATTTCATGGAAAGTGTGATCAATGTAGAGCTTCCTGCTGAAGGTGTCCAGGTGGATGGTTGTTTAGAGAAGCGAGAGAAAGGGTCATCATAGAAGTGGATTGGAATGATGAAAGTTGGGACGCGCCTTGGAAATGGAACTTCAAACGCAGTCTGCGATGGAAACGGTGGACGTCTTGTTCTGCTGATGTACGATCTCGGAGGGTCCTAGAACAGCGCCTTATTTTTCAGGCTGGCTGTCTCCACCAAGCTGGAATTAACAATGTCTTCAGCTTTCTGTAACTTCTTTAGTTTTCCACTTCCTTTTTTTTTCTACTTTCTTTCTCCTAGCTACTCCTCCCTACCGCCACCCTTTTTTTTCTTCTCTGGCAACATATTGGTGTTTATAGGGTCTTGTCCTATTCACCAGTTTCACATTTTCTCCCTGCAGTTGTTTATGTTCTTCATTCATTATCTCTCCTCTTCCCCCCCCCCCCACCTGACGCCTTCTCCTCTAGCGGCTATCATGTTTTCACTGCCTTTCCCCCCATCTTTTTCTACTAATTGTTTTCCTCCTCTCTCTCCACCTTTTCTTTACGATTGGCTCTATCGACGTATCTTTTGTGTGGCCTGCATGGTCCCTATGCATCTTCTACGATACGCATTTGTTTCCAACTTCTGGAGAAGGCCATACCAAGATACGTTCTCTGTTTAGTTATTTGTTTGTCTCGTTGTGCATGTAATCCTCGAAAAAGGCTCAAGCCGAAATATCGGATGTTGTATGTTTTTCATTTATTCATTCTCAAAATTTCTATTCGTTTTTTCTCACTTTACTCACTCCCTCTGCCACTTTGTAAAACTACACCATACACCTCTACCTAGCAATAAAGGTAAATAGAGGTGTATGATTTAGTTTTACAAAAACACAGAAGGAGTGAGGAAAGAGGGGCGGAATGAGAGTGGTAAAAAAAAATGAGTATGCATAAATGAAGAACATAGAGCAATGTAATATTTCAAGTGCCTTTTTTCAAGGACAACATACAAGAAAACAACACGAAAAATAAAAACTCGGAAAACAGATTAAAAAAAATTAAACACATAGCTCTTATGGAAATGCAGATCGGCATAAAGTGCGAATCAGGTTCACAAAATTACTACAGAATTCAGTCTCGTGAAAATGAACCATTGTCTACCTCAGATTGTATGTATACTTGTGAATGTTTGCTTTAGTTCTATGTATGTAATTTACTTTAAGAAAACAAGAACTGTAACAGCTGGCTATATCATGAAGCAACACGTGACTCCTTTAGTTCATTACGTGCCGTGCGTGTCAGCATCTTACGCGATCCTCGGTCTGTCTGATAAATTCAGATTTTTTTTTTTTTCTGTCTCTATAGAACTTGGTCATTTCACTGAAGTCTTTATCTCTTGGTCTTCCTCTTGACTTGTTGTGGGCAAAAGTTCCATGCTTCACTTCCCTCTCAGTCTCAACTCTTCAGTTTGTTCTTTTTCGATGGAGCCTCGACTTCGCAGTTTTTCTTATCAACGATGGCCGCTCACAAACGCAGACGAGTTCAGTTATCCATGGTGTTCTGTTTATATTCTAAACAGAGAAATAAGAAGAGGAAAGAAAAAAATAAGAGCTTAAAAAAAAGCCGCTGCTAAAGATGATAAATGACTGTGTTTCCTGAACTATAAGACGTATCAGGTCCGAGAAGTACCTCATTTTGCAATGACAGTTTCTGTAAAAGAAGAAGAAGAGGAACAAGGTATCATCGTATCAGAGATCTACAGCTGACGTGCTAGCGCCAGGGTTGACGAACCATGTCTGGCCAAGACCCTGTCCCACGTCTCTCTCGGCGCGCTCGGTTACAGGCCTGGCCTGGCTAACGTGGCAGGAATCGTCACAATCCCTATGGTGGTGGAGTCTGCTAAAGAAGCATTTCACAGCCCCCCTCCCCGCTTTTTAGAAGAAGAAGAAGAAATTTCATACGCCCCATAAATATATTTATGGCTATATTAAAGACTGAACAGTTTTTAAGGAATTTGAATTTAAAAGCCAATCAGAAAAGAAAAATTAGGGGGGGGGGGGAGGGGAGGGAGCGCACTGGGTGACACTATCAGAGGGGGTGACACTAACATTTTCTCAATTTTTGTGCTATTTTAGATGTTCATGGCCTGGTTAGCTGTGTGGTTAGGAGCTCGGCTTACTAATCCGGTTGTACCAGGTTCAGTCCCAGCGATGGCATTTTTTTCTGGCACAGGACCGAAAAAGGGCCCCAGGGTTCACCCATCCTCTAAAAACGGGTACCAGAGAAATCTGGGAAAGTAAAGCCGCCAAGCATGATACTGACCACATCACACTTTCATGTGCCGAAGGTCGTGGAACTACGGGCCTAACACATTATCCCCAATATGGCTTAATGGCGTGGAAATGGGGATTTAACCTCTACATATCATATGGGTAAGTGGGGAACCGGGTTTGTGGTGGGTGGGAGTGAGATGCGGGTTTTGGACACCATGACTGACTTACCCCCCATCCCCAACCACCCCCCGAGTAGGTAACACCAGCCTCTAGTGACACCGCTGCTAATTACCATCCTCACAATCCTGAAAACCTTCATCCTTCAGAAACAGAAAAAAGGATAAGAAGCAGCGTCAACCTTTCTTGGAGCTCTACATTATCCTCAGTATCATCAAGGACATTACTAATGCTACATTAAAAAAAAAAAACATGATTCAGTAGCTGTCTTCCAAGTTTAATGAAAACTTCCAAACAATAGAAAGTAAGTTTTCATTCGTGCTTGAGGAAAAAAAATAACGCCAGCTTCTTCTAGAAGCAGATTTCCAGTTAGCAGAATTTATGATGACTGCACAGGGATCATTAAAGTAGAAAAATAGAAAGGAGAGTCGAGGCACTTGAAATGTGGATATGCAGAAGAATAGAGCGAATTTCATGAACAGAAAAGGAAATAAAGAAATACTAAATCAACTGACACTGAGAAGAGAAATAATGAAAACCACTAGAAGTTAAATATTTCGGTCATATCAAGAGACATACTCATTCATTCATTCATTTACATGTCCCTTGCGGAACTTTGCCTCCCTAACAGCACTCTTGTAGGTCTTTCGGTTGTGAGCAAGATGGCCTGTTGCTGCTGCATCCATTTGCAGATCCTTAACGATGTCTTGCAACCATCTTCACCTTCATCTTCATCTCTTTCTTTTTACCATTATGTACCCTTCCAAGACGGTCTTCTCTAGATTATCATGACGTTTCACGTGTTAAAAATAGTTATGTTTTCTCTCTTTAATTCTCTTTACTAGCCAGCCTTCTTCAATATTAAGTTCTTGTAGTATAGATATATTTGTTCTTTTTTTTGTGTCCATGATATCTGAAGAACTCTTCTGTAGCATTTACATTCAAAGGCATTTATGTGTTTCTCAGCTGTTTTATTACGTGTCCAGGTCTCACAGACATATGTTACGATGGGAAAGATGCATGCCCTTAAAAATCTTATTTTTGTGATTCTGTCTGTTCCTCTCCACAGATTGTTTAGTTGTTTTACTTTCTGAAGAGCGATAGATGTCCTCTTTTAATTTCCCTCATTGTATCTCCATTATTAGTTAGTAGTGATCCAAGATATTCAAAACTCTCCAATTCTTCCAGTTTTTCCTCATTGATACACATTTCAGCTGCCTTGTTTGTTTTGTCAGTTGTCATCAATTTAGTGTTATTTGCATTATGATAGAGGTTTTGCTCTTCACTGTTCTTACGGACTGACATAATTAGTTTTTCCATTCCTTTTTGTGTTGTCGACAGTAATACTGTGTCATCAGCATATCTAATCTGTGGTATTTCATAACCTACAATTGTTATGGCATCATAATATTCTTTGTCTACATCTTCTCTAACATTATATTTTCAGTACACAAGTTAAAGAAGTAAGGTGACAATATGCACCCCTGACGGACCCGTTGTTTTATGTCAAACCAAGTTGTTGTTTCACCATTTATTCTTACCGCTGCTTGTTGGTCTAGATACAGCAGTGACATACTACAACAATGAAAACCACTAGAACCAGACAGTTAAAATATTTCGGTCATATCAAGAGACATACTACAACAATTAAAACCACTAGAACTAGACAGTTAAAATATCTCGGTCATATCAAGAGACATACTACAAAACCACTAGAACTAGACAGTTAAAATATATGGGTCATATCAAGAGACATACTACAACAATGGAAACCATTCTAGCGAAGAATAGAACAAGGCTGGAAAACCATTTCAGATAACCTTCCATAGGGAGAGAGCACAGGACGACGATGGCGCGTGAATCACGAACAGATAAGACACCACAACCGGGCGCTAGATAGCGCAGTTCTCTGGTGTGTTGTTCTCTCGTGGCTAGACGGCTGCTCGTCATACCGGAGTTCGTGGTTCCAATCCCAGGTAATTCTCTTGCGATTTTTCTTTCTCTCGCGTCTAAAAGTGCTTTGCCTATAATTTTATCGAGGTCTTATCTTACAAAACTATGTTATATTAAGACACCACAAGGACCTTCCTGAAGATTAATATACTCATAACTGTATCCAAATTTGCTATCGTTATGTGCCATGTCGAGCTGTACACATTGCTCCATCTTCTTTAAGCAGCTGCTGAATTCAGCAGCTTTCTAATCTACCGAGGTTCATTACTGCAGACAAGACACGTCTCAATTTCTCTCTTGTTCTTGATCTTTTCTTGCCATCTGTCGTCTGGAAGAGCGGGTGTATCTTCTTCTAGATTGTCTCGCCATCTTTGTCTAGGTCTACCTCTTGGTTTATCCGTTTTCATCACTTCTGTAAAGGCCATCTTCGTTTGTCTATCCTCCTTCATTTTCTCTAAATGCCCGAGCCACATCAGTCTGTTATTTTTCATAATGGCTGTTATAAGAGGAGAGTTAAACAATGTGTAGATTTCTTTGTCCCTTCTTATCTTCCACTGTTGTGTTTTAGGGTCTCTTACCGGTCAATACATTCTTCCCAGGATTCTGTTCTCGCATGTTTGTATTTGGCTTTCATCTTGTTTATTTGTACTTCAATTTGTACATACTGCTATTTCACATATATTTACCATAATTTAAAAAGTTAAATAAAAGCCATTGTAGGACTGTTGTAGAAGCTGGGGAGGGAAACTATCTATTATAGAGAACGAAACAACAACACAACTTCTTAGGGCAATGGTTCTAAACTTTATTTGGCCGTGACCCATAAAAACTCCTTCTTGTTTTGGAAATGAGGAAGGATGTGGCCGAAAAGAGATTGCCTGGGATATAACTGATATTCTGACCACCACACTCACCAAAGCAGGTATCCCGAGCAGAAAACAAGACGAATCCAGACAGACTATGGGTTGAGGAACGTTAGTTGAAAGTTAAGTGAACAGTATAATAAAACCATTCTCCCACTCTCTTCTCTCTTAGCATTTCTATGTATTTATCCATGTCAGTGTTTCAAGGAAACCTGTATTACATGACAGTCTATGAACTACTTAGATAAGTAAACAATGTTTTGTTCTTTATTCAGGAAGAAAAGAAATGACAACCAAACTAAATTTCGTTCGTGTATAAATACAAGCATTTTTGTACAAATATGAAGTCCTTCAGTTAGTAACTTGTATATCTGAGCAACCGTAGAATTCCTCCTGCGGGCCGCATCCGTCACAACTTTTGCCGTCAGGGTCCGTGTCCCAGTTGTTGCCTGCGTTAAAGAAAACAATTTCATCAGCTCTGTCCAAGTATTAACAAATTTTATTACCCTATGAAAATTAAGTAAACACGAGCCAACACTAATATCATGATCTACCCTATGAAGATTAAGTAAACACGAGCCAACACTAATATCATGATCTACCCTATGAAGATTAAGTAAACTCGAGCCAACATTAATATCATGATCTACCCTATGAAGATTAAGTAAACACGAGCCAACACTAATATCATGATCTACTCTATGAAGATTAAGTAAACACGAGCCAACACTAATATCATGATCTACCCTATGAAGATTAAGTAAACACGAACCAACACTAATATCATGATCTACCCTATGAAGATTAAGTAAACACGAACCAACACTAATATCATGATCTACCCTATGAAGATTAAGTAAACACGAACCAACACTAAGACACATGAATATCCGTTTGATTCAGATCATACGAAATATAATACATATGTTAGAACAGATTGTCAGGTATACATTTTTCATACTAAAAAAAAGCCGAGGCTTTCGGCAGTAAATCTACAGAGCAGTGTTTTATGGTTAGCCTTCCAAAGACAAAATAGCAAACAAAGCACTTTAGATGTGAGAGAAATCAAAACGACAAGAGAACGACCGCGCCTCGAACCACGGGCTCTATTAGGGCGAGCAACTGCTTAGCCACAGGAACACAGGACACTGATTGTCAGAGTTGTTAATATGTCACTTTTGTATGGCCTCAAAATCGAAACCATCTTGATTTACGAATCCCCAACCATTATTTATAAACCTGGGATTACAGATTCATCATCTGTATCTCGTCTAAACGATGACCTAAACGATGAAGATTCAAGCTGCCTGCTATGTTTAATCAAAGAAAATGTCCAAGTAATAGAAAGTTAAGTTTTCCTTTGTGCTTTCTATAAAGAAAAGTCCAGGGATTAACCTCCCCGGCAAACAGACACACACACACACACAAGAAGGTGAAAGTTATCTACAGTTAGCATTAGAAACATCCTGCACTAAATCTATAGTACACATTCACTTGTAAGCTTATATTTTATTTAAAATAATGTTTTCAACTTCGATTTGTCTTCAATTGTCTGTTTTTTTATGGTCTTGAGTTTGATATTTAAACTCGGGCAAGACCTTCAAGCAGTCATGTTCTAACATATACTGTTCAAACAAAACAAAAAAAAAAGAAGAAGAAGAAGAAACGCAACACTACTGTAGTCGTAATGGACACTACATTTCAAACTTCTGTCAACATTTTATTTTACGGAATTAATGTTTCCATCTTGGCATGAAGAAACTGTAAAACTTTAACAATGAAATGATAATTGGTTTAGACTTTTATTCTTTGCGACTGAGGCCTCGTTTCAGTAAGGTGTATGGCTTCCTCAAGCCTGTATCAGAGAATAACATTTCTTTGACATGGATCCGATTAGCCGTTGGATCTGTTGTTGTGGGATGGCTGCCCACTCTTCCCGCAGTGCAAGAGACAACTGTCGGAGATTGGTTGGCGCCACGTCTCGCTCGCGGACTTGTCTGTTGAGTTCATCCCATAATTGTTCTATCGGGTTCATGTATGATGACATGGACGGCCACAGAATAATCTGGACATTGTTGTCAGCGAGGAACTGGATGGTGAGTTGTACTACATGAGGTCGAGCGTTATCCTGTTGAAAAATCGACCCTGGTGCAGCCAGAAGTGGAAGGATGTGAGGACGAAGAATTTCAGCGACGTATCGTTGGGCATTCAGGCATCTTTTAACTCTGCGGTAAACTCTTCTCCGTAAATCGTGTCGTTGAAGCAGAAAGAATGATTCATTACTAAACCAAACCTTTCTCCAATCATTTGCAACGGTCCATTGGCGATGCTGGTGCGCCCACTGCAGTCGGTTCAAGTGGTGCCGGTGCGTAAGATTAGGACCTCTGTAGGGTCTTCTAGCCCAAAGAACAGCGTCGTGCAGGCGGTTTATGACCGTTTGATCTGAAATTCGACGAGCTGCTGTCATTGACTAGACTCTTGAGGACGCAGATAAAGAACGAAAACAAATTGACAAGGAAATTCTTAGGATGTGCCAGGAGAAGATAACAAAGAACCTGTAGAAAGGAAGGTAAAATCGAATGAAAAGCGGGAGATAATTTTGTTGGACTGATGGTACCTGGTGATAGTGAAATATGATTGGAACATCATCTGATTAGACACACAGACGACAGCACAAAATATAGAAGCACGAGCTACCAGCTCTCTCTACACCTTTCAGAGCTGAGGCTTGAAGGGGCTCGGCGATTTGCTTGATATAAACGAAATATTTAAAGTTTCTGTACTTTCACCTTTCCCTTCTTCCATGGGCAGCTTCTCCTTCTGTTTATTACAATTCTTAGGTGAATGTTTTCTGTGGTGCACTGACTTGTTTCTGGATATGTTGAAGTACATCGCTGATTCCCATTTCGCTGGTGCTAAATTAGAGACTTTTGCAGTCTTACTCTTAAATAGTTTAACTGGTAATCTTACAACTTACGTCCTTTCCGTGCCGTTAAACGCCACATAGTGCTCGCATGGTAGTTCGCCAAGTTTTCCTGCTTTCGGGGAATTATTTAACCTCATCAAGAGATTTTATACCTACTACTTTGGCCTCTCTTAACAATGTTCTCTTTAGAGTTTCACGTGGTCGACCTCTTTTTCTTCGGCCTGTTGTGTTCCACTTGATAGCTTGTTTTGCGATTCTCTGATTGTTTCTCATCATCACGTTACTGATATATGCCCATCTCCTTTTACTGATAACTCATGAGACAGGTTGTTGTTTGCTCATCTGCCCTGTCTCTGCGTTGCTCTTGAATTCGTTCCACTTTATACCAAATATTTTACTTAGGCATTTGTCTTCAAAAGAGTCTAATTGTAATATTAGAACTGAAATTATTTTACGTCTTCATTTGTACACGTCAGACAGAGGCAGGTCTGCAAGTGGAGGTCCTATCGATCGGCAAACTTTCCATCAAAGACATGAAAATGAAAAGGGACATTTTTTTTTGGTCATATTGTTGACTTGGTCAACAACCATTTTTATAAAGGGGTCAGATGTCGCCTATAATCGTGGCAGGTGACCACACATTTATGTCTATAGCTAATACCCCTTTTAAATGAATGTAATAATAATAAAATATTATAATATTAAGAATAACTGTTATATCAACCATGTATCAAATATTTTATCTACGTCAAAGAGCAGAAAAGTACTTGGAATATGGAAAAGAACTACATAATATATTCACTGACTTTAGGAAAGCCTATGACAGCATAGATGGGAGCAGCTAATGGAAAATTATGAAAGAATTTGTGATACCTAATAAATTAATCAACCTGACCAGAAAATGTATAGAGGATGCACACAATATAGCAATATATAAAGGAAGAAAGTCAGAACCCTTCTCTATAAGAACTGGTTTAAAACAAGATGATACATTATCTCCATTACTATTCAACCTAGTATTAGAGAAGGTAATAAAAAAAGCGAAAGAAGAAAGCAGTACAGAAGAACAAGCTAAAATACTAGGATACACTGACGACATCGACCTGGTGGGGAAACTATGCAAGAAGTCATCAATACCTGCATACACCTGAGAGATGTAGCACTAAAAGTCGGCTTAACCAGTAACCAAGATAAGACAGAGTATAATTGTATGAAGATATCAAGAGACTAGAGGCGGAATGATCCAGATTATATAAATGTTGGAGATATGATTATTAGGAAGCAGAAACATACAGATATCTAGACACAACCTTCAACAGAAGCAACATAGTAAGCGAGGAAATTAAAAGCAGAGTACAGATAGGGAATAAAATATACTTTGCCTTGCAACACCTGTTAAAATCCAAAATCCTGTTCCAAGACACCAAAATAACAATCTATAAAACTACAATAAGACCAGCCGTCACGTATGGATCAGAAACGTGGAGTACAACAAAGAAAGATGAACAATTGCAGATCTGTGAGAACAAGATCCTAAGAAGAATCTTTGGGCCGATAAAGGATACCAACAGTGGAGAATGGAGAGCTAGAAAGAACACTGAACTGAACAGCTTATTTAAATCCCAAAGAATTATAAATGTCTTGAAACTGAAAAGACTACACTGGCTGGGGCATGTAGAAAGAATGGAAGAGAATAGATAAACGAAAATGATGTATGCACAAGAGATGGGGGAAACAAGACCAAGGGGTAGACCAAGACAGAGAAGAAAAGACAACATAGAAGAGGATATAAAAGAAATTGGTGTCACCAACTGTAGAGAGAAGATTAGGAACAGAGAGGAATGAAGGCGAACTTTATCTGCAGCAGTGAACCTTAATGGCTCTGAAAGCTGAAGAAGAAGGATAATATGTTATAGTGACACCATAGTGTGGTGCAGCCTACAGGTTGCCGAGCCCTGAAGGATGATGGCCTGCTGATGAAGTTACTGTCGCATTAAGAATCACTGACGTATCACAAATTATGTCTCGGTGTAGCTTATCATCATCGTCATCATCATCATGATGTGCCATATCGGTCATTCTTCTCCACAGATCTCATTCTTTGATATTTTCCACCAGCTCTGTTGGTGATTCCCCCCCCCCCCTGTTTTTGGTCGTGCCATCGCGTTAGACTTTCCATACTTGCTTCTCTTGGTCTTCCCCTGCATCTCTTGTTATTTATCTTCCCTGTTGTTATGTTTTTTTTTTAACCCTCCCTTTCTCATTATGTATCCAGTGAATGAAAACTGTCTTTTCTTGGCAGATATAACTAGGTTTCTATCTAATTTGCTTTTGTTAGACTTTCCCCGTGTGTCACCTTAGCTGTCCACAGTATTCTTAACACTCTTCTAACGTACCACATCTCTGTTGCCTCTAATGATCTTTCCATCGATCTGTTGATTGTCCATAACTCACTTCCATAGAGTGGGATAGTCTCTATGTAGTATTTTAGAACTCCCATTCTGTTGTTATAAGAACCATATATTGGCGTTGACTGTATATTTTTTGCGCATTAAATTTTTGCATTTATACTTTTCTTTTAGATCTTTTATATTGACCTAATCTGCTGTGCATTTATTAGGTACTCGAAACTTACTAAAAATCAATGGACCAGTTTGTTCTACTCACTGTATTCTTGGTGGTGGTTTGCTACTGGCCACAGCCTGGACTAGGTCATGGGCGCCTCTGGGATCCTCCAGGTCGAAGCACCATGTGGAGACGAGGATACAGCACGCCAGTGAACTATAACGACAATGAGTTGTTCTGCGGTGGGTTTCAGGTGAGTTCCACTTCTTTCAACGACGTGAAAAGCAAGAAATTGTTATCATCGTCACGGTCGATTCTTTGCTGAATTTTTGAGTAAAGTGGATTTTTACGAGAAAAAAAGAATATTAATTTTTAAAAAAAAGAAATGTCTGTGAAAAGTTTTTACTCCATGTTTTTTTAAACACAAATCAAAGTGTTTTGCTTCTTTTTTATTATTTCACATAGTTTATAGGTTCAGGCAATGTTTAAAGCAACTACAAACATAGATTAACTATTTAACTTCTGAAAGAATGTCCATACTCTACCAAAGTTTGATGAGAAACTTTCGTAGAAAGAAACCGGAAGGAAGTTACTCTATAACTAAAAATATGGGTTGGGTTAGAAATGTGCTATTTTTCATGCTATTTAGACTTTTTCATAAATATTGCTCCTGGCGTTAATTCGTATAAGACACGTAAGATCTACCAACCCAACCAATGCTGTTTTTGGACTGAAAGAATTAATAAAAAGACAGTTAATTTCCCAGTGCAGCTTTTTTCTCTCCCTTTTTTTCTTTCTGTTAATGGATTACGGTTTCTGCCACCCTCTTTCTGAACTTTAATATACGTCCGTGGATTACTGAAGTAAGTTACTTTGTGTTACTTGTATGTAATCTAGCAAATGCTGTTGCTGAAATATTGTATTTAGCAAGGCACATACGCATAACAATGGGGGAGTGGAGCAGAAGATGAGAAATAATGTCCTTACAGTAATTGGCTTTGATCAGACCACCGCTTTACACAACAATGACAGCTGATTTATCGGCTGCTTATATTCTGTTCTATTTGTGATGGGTCGACGATGAAAAATAAGTGGAATTCTAAGAATAAAAGCCAAACGTAGAGAGAGCAGAGGGGGAGAATATGGGTTCAACACGAACACTTTTATCCATGTTCTATACTTGCACAAAGCCCTTGGTCAGACAGATTCTCTTTAACGTGTTCTGCTTCTGCACGCAGCACGAAGTTGACGAGGGTTACAAATGTGGACTTTGTGGAGATCCATATGACGGAGTTCGTGAGAACGAGACTGGGGGCAAGTACGCGACAGGGACTATAACTAACACCTACAAGCAGGGACAGAAAGTAACATTTCAGGTGGATCTCACAGCGAGTCATGAAGGTAACCATGTGTAAACATCTATGATCTGAATGTTACAAGGAGAATTTCCTAGTTGTTCTCGCACTAATGCACATTACTGTCACAAGCAGACGAATTCCTCATATCATTCGAACAACACTGCGGTTGAAGGCTGAGCATATATGGGAGTGTCCTGAGTGAAAGAAGGCCCATCTCTAGGCCAGCAACAGAGCATGGCCGTTCTTCAGGTTCAAATTCCTCATATCCTTCTATTTCGTATATTACAAAGAAAAATTACTATCAGTAGTTTTAAGGTAGCACTAGAGAGCAACATTTTGCAGATTTCAGAGTCTGTTTGCCTTTCTTAAGAAATATTCTCCTGCCCTCTTGTCTTACTGTAAGGTCGCTACAACAAGCGTATACTCCAGAATGATCCGCACATTCTAGTACTCTTTTAATTTCAGAACCTCTCTGTTATAAGTCAAAATTATACGAGGAGTGATTGATAAGTTCTCGGCATAAGGTACAACGGATTATTTGTGGACAACTTTTTTGAGTTATTTCTCAACATAGTCCCCTTGCAAGTTTATGCACTTAGTCCAGCGATCCTGGAGCATACGGATCTCTTCCTTGTAAAAGTCAGGCCAAATCTGAGGAGTAAGGAGGATGTTCAAGAAGCTGGAAGCCGCATTCATGAATGGCAGCCATTGCCACCGTCGACTTGTGAACTGGAGCATTGTCTTGATGAAAAATGACTCCTCTCGTCAATTTCCCTCGATGCTTTTCCTTCAGTTTGACCCGCAGTTGCTTCACAAGGTTAGCGAAATAGACCCCGGTGATCGTTCTGTCTTTATGACCAATAGCACACCTTCTGAATCCCAAAAGATGGAAGCCATCACTTTGCCTGCAGACAGAACCACCCTTGCTTTCTTTGGAGGTGAGGATCCATGTTTCCAATGCTTTTACTGTTCTTTGGTTTCTGGTTGAAAATGATGAATCCAACTCTCACCCATAGTCACAAACTGCTGAAGAAACATTTCAGGATCTGCATAAAAATGGCCAAGATTGTCTCTTGACATGTTGAGATGCTGTCGTTTGTGATCAGCTCCAAGAATTTTCGGGACCCATCGAGCAGAGACCTTTGTCAATTTAAGATCATTGTGAATAATGGCATGATCACATTCCTGGGAGATGCCCAACTCAGTAGCAATGTACCGATCAGTCAGTCGTCGATCCTCCATTATCATGTCATGGATTCTGCCGGTGATTTCATCTGTGGTTACCGTTCTTGGTCTTCCTGGACGGGGATCATCTTCCAGACTCTTCCTTCCATGTTTGAATTGAGCTGCCCATTTCTTCACTGTGCTGTATGAAGGGGCACTCTCCCATAGAGTCTCCACCATACCCTCATGGATCTCCTTCGATGATAAGCCCTTGATGCAGAGGTAGCGAATGACTGGTCGATGAGAAATTGTATCCATTTTCTCAATTTCTGCCACCCCTTAACACTTCAGTAGCCTGTTAAAAAACATTGGTTGCAGTTAATTTCTTGAAACGTGGTGTTTAATATTACATTAACCTGATCCACAAATGCACCTAATATCATCTGTGTGTTTGAAGTATGTGTACCTTATGCCGAGAACTTATCAATCATCCCTCGTATTAAAATCACGTAATTTTTTTTATCCCTTCGTATTATTTCTACTCAGATCATTACTTCAATCTTGGATGTGAACTTTTAATTTACTAAATAACTATTCGTTTAGAGGAATCGATGTTGACTTCAGCAAAATGAGATCTACTTGTAACAGGCAGGCATTGCACCTGTAATACAATTTTGAGTGTCACTAGTTAACACTAACTAAAGTGTAGACTATCAGATCCAATGTTAACTTTGGTCAAAAGATGATATTTCAGTCAGAAAGAATCTTGTATGGAGTATGTAGAGAAAAAAGATCACTTATTTATTTATTTTTAAATTGTTTCATATTCTTAAAAACTCGCATGAACACGCCGATTTCTTATTTAATAGAGCATGTAGACCTGGATGTCTTAAGATGATAACTCTCCTCTTAAATAAGAACATTCCGTTTATTTCAGTCTTGGCTAGCAATATTTTGGAAGTTAAATTCTGTACATCGCCATCTTGCGGAAAGTATGAAATGTCCTCATTTTTCTTACTGAGCTTGTATCGTGTATCTGTCAAAAGGTTTACGTGATGATGTACTCAGAGCGTTGAAAAGAGTTGAATGGACGTCTTTTCAAGAACAATCTCTCATAGCTAATAACACAAGAATGCTGATGTTGCCCTGCCTTTAGAAGACTGAAAGGTTACTTTATGGAATACAAACGTAAAATAAACTTAAATTATAGAAATTGAATCCTTTCAATGCCCTCAGTGTCTGCTTTCTAACAAAGTTCTGAGTTTTAGTGTTAAGTGTTAGTGCCGTCACATTTTTAGGTCATTACAGCATTAGAGGTAGGGATGCACCACATGTCCCCGCTGCCTTTGTTTTCCTAGGGAAGTACCAGTTATCTTTTATTCGAGGCTGGGTGAAGCCCGGTGGCAACCCCGTCCAAAACATTTCAGCCCAAGTTCGAAATCGAACCTGTGACCTTCTGATCGGCAGGCGAATGCACTAATCACTTTACCACAAAAGCACCATGATACATTATCTAGAATACATTATCTTTCGTTTCTCAAAGGAATATTGTTTTGTTTTTACGCTACCAAATGACTTATCAGTGTATAATTATACCTGATCACTGAATGTGCACTGTTTTCATTTGACCCGATATTTAATTCTTCTTGTTGTTTAAACTTCTGAGATCACATGCCTTTCAATTGTTCAAACTTCTGAAATAATGTGACCTTCAACTGTTTGAAATGTTTAAACTTCTGAAATCGTGTGACCTTCAAAGGATTGTAAAAATTATCTGTTGCACTAATTAACCCTTAGCTACTTCTCCTTGTTGTGCACCTTGTATAGCTGAGTACCTAGACAAATAGTCCACGACCTACGACGGATTACGTTCAGACGATCAAGTCGTAGATCGAAACCTACATAAGTCGAATAACTCCTCTATGGACACAGTTTTCTATTTATTTTCACTGTTATGGCCATTTGTCATCAGTATTTTAACAAATATTTTGTATTTGTATCAGCAGGTTAGAAAATAGTTGAGTTCTTTTTTCAGAAAGTTGGAAAATATTTCTTTCAGAAGGATCAGCAAACATTAAATATCAAGCAATTAAAACATTATGGCAAAGTACCATATGACATTTCAACTTATTTTAATGCAAAAGAAACATAAGAAACCGACAATAGTAACTGCGAAACTCCGTAACTCGGGTATATCGTAAGTCGGGGCCATCTGTATTTATATTTTTAAAGCTGTTTGTAAGCTACTCTAGTCATCTCATTGACAATTTCTATTTTTTTTCTGTTTCAAAATATATAAACTGCGTTCTCAACGATCTGCAGGTTTGTTTTCTTCTTGTTCTTGTCATTCTAATGGGATTCCATTTGCTGATAAATCCCATATTTCTAATTCTCTCCCTTCTTTATAAGCTAATTTTTTTAAAAATTGGTTTAAACCAGGATTTTTTTTAAAAATAAGGAGCAATAATTTGTTTTGTAGTAATTTACTTTCGTTATTCAATATTTTAAAATGAAAAGGACTGCAAGAGGACTGTTTTTATTTCATATCCAGAGCACTAGTCAGTCAGTCAGTCAGTCATTTGCATGTTCTTTGCAGAATTTTGCCTCCCTAACAGCTCTCTCGGTTGTGAGCAAGATGCCCTGCTGCTGATACATCCATTTTAAGATCATCAACGATGTCTTGCAGCCATCTTCGCCTTGGTCTTCCTCTCTTTCTTTTTCCCATTATGTGCCCCTCTAAGACTGTCTTCTCTAAATTATCGTGACGTTTATTGTGTCCAAATATCCAGAGCACTAAAGAAAGCAATATTACTTTATGCTGCATGTCTTTTACATGCTGTATGTCTTTTTAACTCTTTGTATATCTGTGATATATTGTGCGTTTTTTATGTGTATGTCTCTGATATATTGCACGTCTTTTATATGTTGTATGTTTTTTTTATAAATTGATATAAAATCTTTGATATGTATGTTTTATATGTTGTATGTCTTTTATAGGTTGCATGTGTTTTATATGTTGCGTGTCTTTTACATATTGTATGTATTTTATAAGTTGTATGTCTCTGTTTTTTATATATTTTATGTCTTTTACATGTTTTATGTCTTACACGTGTTGTAAATCTTTTATATGTTATAAAGGTATCATAGACATTTTTAACCTAGTTTGATCTATTATTTACTCTTATCTGCACACAAATACGAGGCAGAAAGAATTGCACTTCGTCCTTACAGAATGTCTGGACCATTTTACATCTCTCTGCTCTTCAGACATCCTAATTCTGACATGTATAAGATAGTAGTAACATATATTTATGTTTTTAGTGCATTAGATGTAGTTTTCCACATAAGATGCGAACAGATGAAATAAGATTGTATCATATTATTTCCAACTAATATAAAAATACACATTATTTATCAATTTGGCAGTTTTTTTTTTATAAACAGTCAGACTGAATAAATGCGAAAAGTGAATCTTTTATCACAAGCTTAACTCTTTCATTCCTGAATTTTCATATTCCGCCAGAATAAATTTTGTTGAGAAATTTCGGTTGAACGAAACTATAAGGATGTTACTATATAATTTAAAAATGTGGGTTGTATTAGAAATGTGCTACTTTTCATTTCATTTCATTTCTACTCTTGTCTGAGCATTACTCCTAGCACTGACTTACACGAGCGTGCAAGAACTACCAATACTGGCCGTGATGTTTTGTGGCAAAAGAGTTAAAGGAGATTTGAGCGCAATCGTGAAAGCTGTTTTTAGTTCAGAAGGAACCATTTTAACGAAGTCGACAATTAGTTTTAACAATATTTTAATTAACTGACGTGGCTGAAGTCAAAGCAGCGTAATATTTTAATCTGTTTTCAATGTCGATTCAAAAGTTTTATTTACCGAGACTATTGGTAGAATGCAATATTGATTAATAGTTAATGGTATTTGTTTTATTAATGCAGGCAACAGTTGGGGTACGGACACTAATGGGAAAGGCTGTGTCGGATGCGGCCCGCAGGAGGAATTCTACGGCTGCGCAGATATAAGAATCACTCATTGAAAGGATTAATATTTAAAGTTATCTGCCCGTATTCATTCCAGGGCTGACATCTGTGGTTGCTGTGGCTGTCAACCAATTTCTTGACTAAATAAAGAACAAGAGAAGGGGCAAGTGTAATTATTTATGTAACTGACTGATTTGTTAGTATCTCTTTTGTGATGTAATACATTTTTTACTGGAAAGAAATTGTCATGAATAAATGAGTACATATGGTGAGAGATAAGGAGAGAAATGAGGATAAGAGAAGACAATAGAATGGAGAGAGATACTGAGAGAGCGAGAAAGAGAAAGAAGAGAGAGATACTGAGAGTGAGACATGAAAAAATTTTTTTAAAGATAGAAGAGAGAGAGAGAGAGAGAGAGAGAAGAGAGAAAGATAAAAAAGAAATAGAGAGAGATAAAAAAAGAGAAAATTAAAAGAGAAAAGAGAGAGAAAATGAGAGAGAGAGAGAGGGGGGGGGGAGAAGAGAGTAAAAGATAAAAGTGAGAGAGTAGAGAGAGAAATAGGGCAAGAAGAGAGAGAGAGAGAGAGAGAGTGAGAAAAGATGGAGAAAGAGAAAGAGAGAGAACGAGAGAGAGAGAGAGAGAGGGGGGAGAAAGAATATTTTAATATTGTTGATATCATTTTTAGAATTTTTTTTCTTTTTCTAGCCAAGCCAAAACAGGGCGTGGTTTGTCTAACATGGGCAGCCTGGATTGAAACGGAAGGTCTGGCACCTGGGACTTTGGGCACCACTGCTCTAAGCCGTCTCTCTCGCTCTCTCAATGCCCCTGCCCACTGGCATAGGATATCATGCCCTTCCGTAACCCTCTATCGCCTGCGCTTCTCATCAGGCTTGTCACTGAGTATTTCCTTTGCCAGGATGCCAAACCATCAAACGTCTTTTCTCTCTGTCTACCTCTGCCTCTTCTACCTTCGATCTTCCCTGTTGTCATCAGGTGCTCTAGCCTGCCTCTCCTCCAAACACGCCACACAAATCTGGGTTCTCGTTCCTGTTTTTGTTATAATTTAACTTGTTTCCTGTGCCTCTTTCCGAACTTCCTCGTTCGATTTTCTCGCTGTCCTTGGTACCTTAAGAATTCTTCATATCAACTGATTCCAGCTTTTAAGCCATCATATGAAAAAATAAATTTCTTTCCTGGCTACAGGTGATGAACCGGTTTTTATAAACGTTCAGTTTTTTTTTTCCTGTGCTTAAACTAAAATATTCCGGTTTTATTTTTTCATATAAAAAAAACAATTTTAAATGTTACTGTTGTCCTCCTAATAGCAGGTCTATCATATTCCATTGATTATGATGCATAAATTAAACGGGTGTATGTAAAATTAGACCAATAGATTACAATCTGTATGTGGAGGATTATCTAGTTTTATGTTATGTTCTTGATTAAGCGTGATTTTAAATACTGCACATATGAAATCAAATGTCTGACTGCTTTTTTTCCTTTGTTTGGCTGCTGACCAGAAAGGTTCGTTGTACTGTAAGTCAGAAAAGGAATTAGGTCGGATCCTTTATTAACGTAATTTGTTAACAACAGATGTGTTATTTAACAGAAGTGTTGACCGACCGATGTAATGACAAGGAGAATGTTATTTTCGGAAACAAAAGAGTATTATTTGAGTCTTTTAATTTGAAATCATTTCATAACGTGTTGGTCAATTATTTCCCAGAATTTTTGACTGAAAAGAATTTATTGAATCACTTCCTGCAAGATTCACCACAGAGTAATGTCAAACTCGTCTCTTTAACTCTTTCACCCGCTCCATGCTCTGCTAGTACAAATTGTGATGAGAAATTTTGAGAGAAAGAAACTGAAAGGAATTTACTCTGTATTTTAAAGTGTGGGTTACGTTAGAAATTGCTACTTTTCATTTGTAACAAGATTTGCCTAAATATCGTTCTGAGCATTGATTTGGGTGTGTGTGCAGGATCTATAAAAACTACTTGTATTGATTTGAAGTGAAAGAGTTAAGAATAAGTGATTCGTTCGAAAATTTATGGATGTAAATAAAAGAGTACAGTTCTGAATACAGTATGATAGCACCAAATACACCATAAAGCGTCAGTCAACGATTCCATTTTAAAAGCAAATATTTATTCGCAGTTATAGACATAAAGTGAAACAGCCAGTCATAGTTTCATGTGAAAAACCAGATAAAACATCTGGGGCAATAAATGTTTTCATGTACGTAGTTTCACAGCTTGTTGACTATGGTAATTTGCGTGTGCTAGGTTTGTTGACGTCTTCAGATATATCACTATGGACAATTTTTCTTCTGAATTATTTTAGACTTGTATAACATGAACAATAGGCAGGTCCGCACAAAGATCATTGGAAGCTGTACAAATATGGCCTATCAAACGAATGCTGCGAGTTCCCTAGACAGCAAATATTGCTAATGAATGATGCATGAAAAGAGTGGGAGCGACAAAAAAAGGTTTTCCAAAAACATATGAGAGAAACAATGTACTTTTATAAGACATGCAATTAGAACAAGCCTCACCTGTATTTCTAGCAGCAAGGTGTTATTTCTTATGGTATTTGGCCACAATATATTGTCTAATCCTACGTAAATATTCAATCAAACTAGATCCTGTCACATTTTCAGTCAGTATTTTCTTGTTGACAGTTTAATGTACGTATGATATTGTAAGATACTTGTTTTTTTTTTTAAGGTATGTTTCTTTATGGAACCATTCTTAAAAGAGTGGTGCTCGTTATGTTCCTTCGTGGCTAAAATAGTTCCTTGTTTTACCGGAGATATGGGTCCCAGTTACTTTATTCCTGTTTTTCATACTCTCGTTTCTCTGTGTTTACTGAATACTTGTGCCCTCTGTCTTTATTTTACTATTTCAACCCCACAGTTCATCATTTCTTTTATCTCTTTTGTTATCATTGAGTCTCATAAATAAATAAATAAATATGTCCTATCTAATGTATGACGCGAAGAAACATACTATTAAACAGGAAATGTACAGTTTGGAAGAGTTAGAAAAAAGGTCAACAAACTGAAGTACATGACCGATAAAATAACAGGAAGAAGGCATGGTATATCAGTGGCACGGTAACAGGCTCAAGGACCTTTTCAAGAGCTGTGTTTACAGACGGTTTGATATAAATTGATATATCTTCAGTGAGCTAATAAATAACGTCCTTCTTTTATATAAACTACACCCACCGAGGCCAGACAGTACATAGACACTGTATTTGATATATTCTAATATTACATCAGGTAGTGATTTTTTCACAGTAATTAGATATACTACAATGATATTCTCGAGAGATGGAAAGACAACATAAAAGAGGATATAAAAGAAATTGGTGTCACCAACCGGAGAGAGAAGATTAGGAATAGAGAGGAATGGAGGCTAATTTTATCTGCAGCAATGAGCCTTAATGGCTCAGAAAGCTGAAGAAGAAGAAGAAGAAGAAGAAGACGACAATGATATTCTCACAGTAAATAGTAGGACTGTGTAGCACTGCTACATCGAACCCGTAATGTTGTATGAGTGCGAAGCACAGGCAGTAACCAAGATTTACTGGAAGCAGCGAAGATGTGGCTCTCAAGAAAGAGAATACAACGGATAGCTCCCCCCCCCCCAAAAAAAAAAAAAAAATTCGAAGCGAGGCAGGGGAGAAAAAGAAAGAAATTATGGCAGAATTCCGAACACAATAATCCATATTTGTGGGACATGTTTTAAGAAAAAGCAAACTGGAACACCTAGTGACAACGGAAAACTGGAGGGACAAAGGGACAGAAGAAGATACTTGACGGATTAAAAGAGTGGGTTGTGGCACTGTCCAACACACATCTTACGGAAAGAGCAAAGGACAGATGGTTATGGGAATCAAAGATGACCAACGCCTGATTGGCATGAACCAGAGAGAAAGGGGAGAGAGAGAGTGTGGGGAGATGAGGCACTTCTATTCTAATATAAAAGTAAAAGGGCAGTGTGGGAATACCACAAGTTTAGAAAAAGGAAATTGTTGTCCAAGTGATTGAAGTAGTGAAAGTTCGGAGAAGTTACGGATAATTAAGAAAATTACGAAGACAGCCGTCTCGCCCTGGGGCGTGGTGTGATGAAGTCACGAGATCTTACCCGAGAGAAGATTCAACTCCCGACTACCAGCGGCTGAAGAGGCAACTTCGAAGAGACCTGGGCTGAGGCCAGCCGCTATACCCAGGCTTTACTCTACTCCTGAGAGACCATGCTTCACTAGGTATGCCCTGTAGAATGTTTGATTTTATATGAGGAAATTATGTTTTGTTATGAAGAGGAAACTGTGCTTTTAATGAGAAGATAACTCTGTTTTGAGAAAGGATGAGGAGGAAACTGTGCTTTTATTACTCTTTCTGTGCTACAGGAAGAAAAATAGGAAGTTCCATTTGTGCCAGAGTAAAAGCGTGGGTCTTGATGTGCAAAGGGTATATTAGTACAAGTGAATGAAATACAGAATTTCTATGTTAAAAGTGTACTTATTATGCTTCAAAGTAACTAAAAAATCTATGACGACTTCATAAATGGAGAGTTTTTTATTTTTTAGGAAAAAAAAGAAATAATGTGATGTTTTTAAACAATAAGTGTGTCCTATTTACCATCGGCTAGGTCTAGATGTACACTGTGTGCCATCTGAGATGCCTAGATATACCTGTCGATTTCGTCTTGTGATGATATGTGGCATTCTCGCTAAAATAGTGTCTGAAATAACCTTCTAACTACTTCTCCAGTCGTCTACTATGTCTAGATCTACTTGGGATACATTCAGGAACAGTGGTCTGGTCACAGAGTATGTCCATATCCCTATCTACATCACCAAAAATTGAAACTTCACGACGAAAACTTCTTATTTCTCCCTCGTTACTAAACACTCATCGGCCATGATGAACAGGGTCACAGGGCATGCGCACTAAATATTTACAATCTGAACGTTACGCCGGTTTTTTTTTTTAATGAAACGAAGCATGTAGCGATATATACTCCCGAGGCTTTGGAGACACAAACCGGAAGTGAAACATTTTAGGAACAGTTAGGAGCTGCCATTTGGGAATAATACAGAATTATGAACAGTTGATCTTCTGTGTTTCTTCGAGTGTTCTGAACAAATTGTGTGCAGGTCTGTGTAAAATCACAATAAACCTTGTTATCCCTGACAGCGATCAATTTTCATTCATTTTATTCTACGTTTTTTTGTGTCACTTATTATTTTTGTGGCGGTGGTGGAGCGCACGGAGAATGAATTTGCTTGGGGTTATGACGCGGGTAGGAACAGAAAAGAACACCTGAGTGTCCTTGATTAGGTTTAAGCAACAGACACGACTTAATAGGGTCAAACCCTCCCCCCCCCCAGCTTCTAGTAGAAGTCATATGTCGCCAGTCTTCGACCTGCTCATGACGCCCTCTTATCTACAAAACCCACAGCCACAGCAGCCACACATTGACACCACGAAAGCAACAACTACGTGCTCCTAGGCACTACATTACCATCTATACAATCTCAATATTATCATCATCATCATTATCATCATCATCATCCCTTTGGATTCTCTCACGCTGCTACATTTACATCAACAGTGACAAACATCCATACATACACAGCGTCTGTAACAGCAGGACAAGATTTATGTTAGAATCCTCAAACAGAAGAGTGAATATGGTGAATATATGCAGAAAACAGTACGTACAAATCTATATGGTACATGATGACGACAAAAAAAAAAAATGCTGCTGCAGTCAGTACAATTGCCCCCACACACATCTTTACCGTGCGTTGTCTACTGGTGATCCACATGTACTCACTACAAAATCTTCTGGCTGGAACTCTGTTAGCTGGAGCTCTGCTAGTTCAGACTCTGCTGGCTGAAAGCCTAGTAGCTGAAAATCTATTGGTTGGAAGTCTAGTAACTGAAATTCTACTGCTTGAAAAGTCTAATAGCTGAAACTCTACTGCTTGAAAGTCTACTAGCTGAAATTCTACAACTGAAACTCTACTGGTTGAAAGTTTTCTAGCTGAAATTCTACTACCTAGAACTCTACTGGCTGGAACTCTACTTGTTGGGACTCTATAGGCCGCATACTGTACATACAAAAATCACAAATAAACTCAGTCAGTGAACTTATCTCCTACAATAATTTTCCAGACCTTCCACATTGTATAACATTCATAATAGTTTTTCCACATCAAACTGACGATTCCACCTTGGCAAGTTTCATTATTTCCACCACCTTTCACCATTCAGTGACGTCAGAAGTACAAGTATGCCAAAGCTAGAAGCAAAGGGGTTAAACTGCACTTTCTGCGGAGATGAAGTTCACAACAAAGATAAACCATCAGTAGGCCCAACTGTACCATCATGATGTTCACAATAACGGAAGTCCAGCTTATCTGAGCCATGTTTTATAGAACGTCATCGCAGTCTACTAGAAATAGTCTCAGCTTTTCTGTAAAGGACAATCTGCTGGTGTTAGCTATTTACGTCCCAGTTTTGGACACTTGACGTTTTGAAAGACACCAGCCTGCCGGAAAACGCAGACAAGTTTTCAACTTGGAGAGATAACAAGTATTATCTCTCCAGTCATGTTAACCGACTGACCTCGCAAGAATTAGTTGCACGGTGGGTCTCACATGTATATAAATTTGAATCAAACACTTTTTTGGTTGCTGATAGTACGCCCGGAATATTTAGCAGGATTTTAAGACTTGCCTGACTAAGAAGAGCCACATCATTATCTGTGCTGTCAGGAAGCCTAGTATCTGAGACTCTGCTGGCTGGAAGCCTAGTAGCTGAAACTCTACTGGTTGAAAGTCTAGTAGCTGAAACTCTACTGGTTGGAAGCCTAGTAGCTGAAACTCTGCTGGCTGGAAGTCTAGCAGCTGAAGATCTACTGGCTGGAAGTCTAGTAGCTGAGACGCTGCTGAGTGGAAGTCTAGCAGCTGAAAATCTACTGGCTGGAAGTCTAGTAGCTGAAAATCTACTGGTTGGAAGTCTAGTAGCTGAGACTCTGCTGGCTGGAAGTCTAGTAGCTGAGACTCTGCTGGCTGGAAGTCTAGTAGCTGAAAATCTACTAGCTGAAAAAATCTACTAGCTGGAAGTCTAGTAGCTGAAAATCTACTGTTTGGAAGTCTAGTAAATGCGAATCGGTCTAAAGACTTGAAACTGAGAACCAAGTCTCTCTTTATTTTTTGTTTGTTTGTTTTATCGTTCCAGAAACGGGTGTTTTAAGATTATCTTCATTGCTTGGCCTACTCTTAAACGCTTGCTTACTGTTACAGTTTTCACTCTAGTTCCATGAGCTACAGTCATCTGCTTATAAGAATTTATTAAAAATTATAAAAAGCTAACCCTGTCACATCAAAGAGACAACGAAAAGAAATGGTGCCCACATTTTCCTTGACTCACCTGGCACACTACGGGTAGATGCTACCATATATCTGTGTTTTTTTTTAACTCAAGAGATTGCAGGCATCTGTTTCTACAGATCATTGACTGGGGCCACTCTGATCAGATCTGAACCATTGATCTCGCTGCGTTAAACCAATAGACTAAAACACGTTGCCGCTGCTCTAACATCGTTAAAAAGAAAATTAGAACCTGACTATTCTCGAATCTGAGAAGAGAAATCTGACCAGGTTCGATGCTGTCATCTTCTAGAGCGCTTTCTAGTCAAGTAAAGTACGACCACCACTTTCAAATAATCTATATTCTTCACAGGCACAGATCAGTATGACCACCACTTTCAAATAGTCTAAATTCTTCACAGGCCCAGATCAGTATGACCAGCACTTTCAAATAATCTAAATTCTTCACAGGCACAGATCAGTATGACCACCACTTTCAAATAGTCTAAATTCTTCACAGGCACAGATCAGTATGACCAGCACTTTCAAATAGTCTAAATTCTTCACAGGCACAGATCAGTATGACCACCACTTTCAAATAATCTAAATTCTTCACAGGCACAGATCAGTATGACCAGCACTTTCAAATAATCTAAAACCTTCACAGGCACAGATCAGTATGACCACCTCTTCGCCCTCTTTCTCATCAGATTGACAGTAAGGATGCGAAACATGGGCACTTAACAAATCACTAGAAAAGAGAATAACAGGATTTGAAATGAAGTGTTACAGAAGGGCACTTAGAATATCATGGGTGTAAAGAAAAGAGATTGATGGGATTAGGTGTCACAGAGTACAGGCTCGTAAACATAATCAAAATTAGAAAGATGGTATACTTCGGCCACATCAAGAGACACAGTAGCTTTGAGAAGCTGATAGTAGAAAGCATAGTGCCTGGCAGAATAGAAAAAAAAAAGGATGGCCACGCCGCAGGTGGACTCGCGACTTTTCGGAAAGTCTGGACATATCATTGCTGGACGCTGGCCAACTTGTGCAAGGCCGTATTGCATTGAGGTAGGCCATCACATGAAGAAGAAGATAGTTACGGAATAAAGAGTTGTACTATCAATCACGAGCTTTGTTTCGTTCTTGAGGGACGTTTGAAGTACAGGGATATATACTGGAACGCTTCCCAGGTGAGTTGCAGTGAGACTGAATCTACAGAATATAGCTAATAAATAAGAGAGAAAATTTACATACACTGTGTAAAGCAGGCTTTTATAACGTGAAGAAGATAACAGCAAATAAGAACATGCTCACAAAAGTAAAGATGGAGAATATTACAGTGCTATATGGAACCAGTAAAGACCGAAGAAAAAGAGGTCGACCACGTGAAACTCTAAAGAAGACATTGTTAAGAGGGGCCAATTTAGTGGGAATAACATCCCTTGATGAGGTTGAAATTCTCGCCGAAAACAGGAAAGTCTTGGCAAGCTATAATGCGAGACCTATGTGACGTTTAGCGGCACGGGAGGGATGTAAGATGTAAGATATGTAGTCAGCACCACTGTATGGTTGTGAAACTTCGACATTTAGCAAACAGATTATTTTTTTAAAAACTGGAACATGAAAAAAAAGATACAAGAAATACTTTGGAGAACCAGAAAACAGATGTCCCATGAAGCAGTTTCAGAAGAACGAAAAATCCTAAGCCAGTTAAAATTATAAGAAAAAGTCAAAATGTCTTGGACATGTCAAGAGACGATAGAAGTTGATAAAGAGAAATTGATGAAGGGTGGAAAGTTCATGGGGGAAAAACTGAGATGAAAGCAAAATCCTCTTTACTAGCCAGCCTCCTTCAATATTAAGTTCTTGTAGTATGGACATATTTGTTCTTTTTTTTGTGTCCATGGTATTTGAAGAACTCTTCTGTAGCATTTACATTCAAATGCATTTATGTGTTTCTCAGCTGTTTTGATAAGTGTCCAGGTCTCACAGGCATATGTTGCGATGGGAAAAATGTATACCCTTAAAAATCCTATTTTTGTAGTTCTGTCTGTTCCTTTCCACATATTCTTTAGTTGTTTGACTTTCTGAAGAGCGATAGATGTCCTCCTTTTAATTTCCCTCATATCTCTGTTATTAGTATCTCCTTTATCTACTTTTATTATTTAAACCAGTTTTACTGCAGTCGCCATCCCTTTTATCTGAATAGTATAACTCATTACAAGAACAACAATAAACCTTACTTGTGTGTCTCTTTCTACAAGAATCTGCCGACAAGCGTAGGATCTCATGTCCTTCCACAACCTTCGATCCCTTGCGCGTCTCAACAGGCATGCCACTGAGCATTTCCCGTGCCAAGTTCCAAACCATCAAACATCTTTTCACCCTGTCTACCTCAGTCTCTTCTACTTTCGATCTTCCCTGTTGTCATTAGGTGCTCTAGCTCGCCTATCTCCAGACATGCCTCACACATTTAGATTGCTTGTTTAGCGAGATCTAATCTCCTTATTGCTTGTGTAGCGAGACCTAATCTCCTTATTGCTTGTGTAGCGAGACCTAATCTCCTTATTGCTTGTGTAGCGAGACCTAATCTCCTTATTGTTTGTGTGGCTAGACCTAATCTCCTTATTGTTTGTGTGGCGAGACCTAATCTCCTTGCACTTTCATCTTCCTGTTTCAGTGATGAAGTATGCTAGAAGCGATATCTCTAAAAACTTCTTTGTGTCTCTGGAGCTAATTCTGCGGTTTCTAGGATATCTGCTGTTCGTCGTCTTCTGTAATAAGTACTCCCTACTTCCAAACTCATGCTGACTGTTTCTTCAGTAACTACAGAAAGGTCTGTGTTTTCGGGGTTCAGCAGGAATCGGGGAAGTGCCTGTTTTAGCAGTCTATGGCTAGATAGTTTCTCTGTAAATCGGCCTGGTTTTACTTTCATGAGAGTAATGTTCTATTTATTTCAGAGAACTTGAAATGATAACATTGAAGCGATTTGAGACTGTTATTGATGTAATTCTGCTTTGTTATCTGACTCTGTGTGTGTGTGAGTGTGTGTGTTTGTGTGTGTGTTTGCATGTGTGTGTGAAAGAGAGACATAGATACGAAGAGACGTAGAGAGAGGTAAAGTGGCATTAGCAATTTGATTAAGACCCGTTTTCATCCTGGGCGCTGATGGACGTAAATATGACTGTTACAGCTCTGGTGGATCGACCGAAAAAAAATACCAATGGACCAGTTCGTCCTGCTCTCTGTATTCTTGATCGTTGTTTGCCACTGGCCACAACCTGGGCTCGGTCATGGCCGTCTGTGGGATCCTCCAGGTCGAAGCACCATGTGGAGACGAGGCTACAACACGCCAGTAAACTACAATGACAACCAGTTGTTCTGTGGCGGGTTAGAGGTAGGTGATCTTCATCTCTGGTGTCCAGTCCAGGTCGAGTATTTAAAGATCGTATCAAATCCAAGTCGATCGACTCAACTTTATAAACGAAGTCGATCGACTCAAGTTTATAACTCTGTCAGCAGTAGCTATGTGTTACTCTACGGAAGTGAATGCCGGAAAACCACCAAAACTACAGAAAACAAACTGAATTCCTTCCAGACTAAATGTTTAGGTAGAATTATAGGAATATTGTGGTCAAATACCATAAGATATATAACGCCTTGCTGTTAGAAACGCAGGTGAAGTGATTGATTTCGATTACTGAGGACAAACAATGCCGATGGTGGGGGAGGGGCATGTGCTCCGGTTGACTGATTAAAGAATAGCACTGAGATGGACACCAAAGGAGTAAGGGTAGACCAAAGGAGACATGGAGAGGAACAACAGAGAGGGTGTTGAGCAATAGAGGTTTAACCTGGGCAAGAGGGGGGGGGGGAGCAAAAGACAGACATTTCTGGAAAACTTTGAGGAATCCCTATGTAAGTTGGGCACCTAAAGGTTCAAAGAGAAAGAGGGAGAGATAGAGAGAGTGAGTGAGAAAGTATTAAAGTGAGAAACATACTTTTAAAAGAAAATTCTATGGGGACCGAGATGCAACGCTGCACAGGCAAAATGACATAATTGAAACAAGCAAACAAGTGTGAGTCAAACGCGCAAACGGTAAATCAAGGGGCGTAACCACTGAAAATACATTAAAAAGTAAATCGAGAGCGAGTTACCTTTTTCCTTGCCCTCGCATTATGTCTTGAGGTCTTAAAGATACCACATTGTGACAAAGTCGTCGAAACGGCTGGTGCGGAAAAAATGACGAGTCTCAAGTCTAATGGGAGGAACTACTCATTATTTCTGGAGCCGACTCAAAGTCGAGTGTTGAGCCTGAATCAATCGCATTTACAGTTCTATCGATCCGAGATCTATGATCTTTCCACGATAAATAAGTATATAACTATACACAAAGCACTCCAAGAATTATTTGAAAGCCTTCTGAAATATTCAGATATGTTTTATTCTAATTATATTTCTTGATTAACTTTTTTCATTTGTTGTTATTTCATTAACATAGTTTTATGTGATCCTATACTGTGTCTCCTCTCTCTAATTCTTCGTCCTGTATGTGATTGTATGATTAAGGCTCACACCGAAACGTCACGACTTTGCATTCGTTAAATAATAAAGCTGTTCCTACTTTTTTCCCTAGTTTATACACTATGATCTTCCCAGTTCACTAGCCCAGACTGAAAGATTAAGTGCCCTTTTCCCTACATCAAACAGGAAGAAAATAAAGGCTAACACGTTTGACAACAACTTGGAAAACATGTTGATTTCAGTTTAGATATCCTGTAGTTGTAGAGCGTGGAGGGTACAAAGGATAAAATAACTTTTTTTCAAAGCTAAGACCCGTTCAAAAGGCTTTTAAGAAAGGTTTGCTAAAATACAAGTAGTCATTTGTTGCTGACCCATAGCAGCGAGTTTGTAAGTTTACACCGCCGTTAATTATAAAATTAGGTATGGCGCCATTTCCTATTAGAATATGGCGGCTACAATGATTAGTAACCAAAGATGTGTTGTGTGTCACGAGAGTTGTCCGGTAGTCTAAGAGTTGATTAATCAAAATATATAAACGTGGTGACTTAGACTCCTCCTCCTGTTCTTCTTCTTCTTCTTTGAACTGCGAGCTGGCTTTCTTAGGTGAAGATGCTGGGGCACAATGTCGTGTCGGATTTGGAGCGGGTTATGTTGGTTACTTTTTCAGTCTCTGATTGTGGCTTAAAAGCCGGGGGTGGTGCAATGCTTCTTTAGGAGACTCCACTGTCTGTCCCGTTACCCAGGTTAGACCTGTTACTAGGGGTGCCAACTGAGAGGTTGGACAGGGTTTTTGTCAGCTAAGGTTTGCCAACCCTGATGTCGACATGCCAGGTATTGGTCGCTGACAAGCAAATCAGACAGCATCTTAACCTCCGGTAACTTAGACTGGATAATTCTCTATTCAGTTTAGAATATTTCAATAAAAATCTCCAGTAACTATTCGTGATTCAAACACAGAAACAAAGAACTTTAGCAAAATGATGGTCGTCATAGCAAATTCTTCCTAGTCCTAAAAAAACGCGCCTTGTTCTGAGGTTTAGCTTTATCCTCGTTAATGTGCATCATCTTTGACCACAGCACGAGCTTGAAGAAGGTTACAAATGTGGTCTCTGTGGGGATCCGTACGATGGAGTCCGGGAGAACGAGACAGGCGGCAAGTACGCGACAGGAACTATAACCAACACGTACAGGCAGGGGCAGAAGGTAACAATCCAGGTGGACCTCACAGCCAATCACCAAGGTAAACAGTATGCACGCATCTATGTTCGCATTTTTGCTAACAAATAGTGCCTTTACAGCATTTATTATTAGATAATATTTTGATTTATGGTACGACCTCTGACTTATAGTTTCGTACTGACCATTGTCACGCTATAAATAACACACAATTTTTATGTCTGTCAAGTATCAAATTCGAAGCAGATCTTAATATATATAGCGTATATTTATGTATATTGTGTCAGAATTGTGTTTATTTCTTTGGTTTCATTGTTGTTTCTGCAGTTGAGAACTGGCTGTTCCCAGTCTCATGGTCAATTTTTTTTTCTGCTGTCTTGTTTTCTAAAACTATGATAGTATTTGTGTGCTAATAAATTCCAGCCTTGTAAGTCTATCTATCATCATAAGCTAATAAACTCCAGCCTTGTAAGTCTATCTATCATCATAAGTTAATAAATTTCAGCCTTGTAAATCTATATGTCATCCTTTTTATTTAAGTTATTATCGATGTTATTTACTTTTTTTAAATTCTTGTCTTCGACTGCAGTCTTCCTTCCCTAATTGTTCTCTTTTAGAATTGTAAGCAAGACATTGTTCGGGCTGTATGTAAACGTTGTCCTACATGTGTTGTGTCCATTTTTTTAGAATATTCCAAACCGAAACAGCTTTCAAACAAATGAGAAACATCTTGTGCAATCCATCTTTCACTGAACATCGCAGAGAAAGAGAGAGAGAGAGAGAGAGAGAGAGAGAAAGAGAGAGCGAGAGAGAGAGAGAGAGATAGAGAGAGAGAGAGAGAGTTCTAAAATGTTACATTAGGCATATCCTGTTCTATGGAAATGAGTCAGGAGTAACGAACACATCGATACTAAGGTCTCTAAAGGCAATGAAGGCGTGGTCTCTTTGAAGAATGTTGAGAGCACCATGGACGGCTAAAGAATTTGAGAGCACCACGGAGGGCTAATATGGTTACAGTAAGCCATCCATATAATTAACCTTTGGGTTTTGCCATTGTATAGCTGAAATGGTCGGCTAAACGACCACGGTTTGCCAAGAAGCATCCTTAAATATGTAAAATCACATAACAAATATGTGAGATTCTGAACCCGTAGTTTCTGGATGAAGCGCTGTAACTGCAAGTACAGTGAAGAAACATATGGTGCGCGATTGGACGAGATGTAACTCCCGTTGTCTCACGCAGTTTTAGGTCACCTGACCATCTGGATAAAATCATGAGTCGAGACGGAAATCAGACCCACGCTGAAAATGTGAATCGTCGGTGTAGATCAGTCTCAGGTCCCTTATCTGTTGGTATGCGTTTTGGACAACTGTATCTCTCACGAAAAGGACATAACCTAACCTGCAATTATCTGTCCTGGATTTTTAGAGCTGTTTAGATCTGTTTAGAGCTGTTTAGAGCTGTCTGATTTAGAAGAATTCAAGATAATATGCTTATTCGAGATTTACAGACGTGAGTCAGATTTGTGGACTGGTCATAATTTAGGAGTCTTTGTATTTGAGGAAGTCTGGACTGTACTCATTTTCATGGTTCACTTGTTTTAAACAAGAGTTTCTGACTAAACTGGGGTCAGGGATGTCCCACGGACAATAAAACCCGTTGTCCCTGGTAAGTGATCCTTTATGTTTCAAGTCTTTGTTATTCTTATTATTTGTTAGTGGTCGCTGCTGGGGCAGACAGTACTTGAGAGAATGGATCTGCTTTAGGTCTGTGACAGTGATGCAGGTATCTCATTTTCACTCAGAAGGTTTAGGAAACGGACGGGACAAAATGGCCGTGTAGGGACAACAGATCAAGTGCTCGAGCTTTCCTAAATAGTCACAAGTCGCCCCCCCCCCCCCACTAACATTTCTATCTATAAATTTCTGCCACCGCTCGGCGTACAACGACAACATGTCTCCCGTTATTAAAATTTGAATCAACTCATAGCATTACGTAATTTTGCTAGATGTGTCATATAGTTTGAAGACCATACGGCATTTGAGCTTATTTGTATTAACTCTTTGACTAGGGAGAATAATCTTTTATGGTGTATCACAGATGACGCGCACTGATTGAAATATTATCTTCTGTTTTATGCTGTAGGCTACTTTGAGTTCAAGATATGCTCCAGAAACAGCGCCAGCGTCAAGGAAACCCAGACGTGCTTTGATCAGCACGTGCTTCACCTGGCCGACGGTTCGGGCACGAGATACCATGTTACCCCTGGTAATAATATAAAGGACGTGGATGTTGTTCTGCCATCTGGTCTAGTCTGTGACTTCTGTGTTTTACAGTGGCGCTATCATGCAGGTATTTATTCTTTAAAACCCTCTGTAGAAGAAGAAGAAGAATAAGAAGACGAAGAAGAAGAAGACGAAGAAGAAGAAGAAGGAGGAGGGGAAGGGAATCTGAGAAGGGAAGCATTTTGTGCTCTCGTGGCAAAGTAATGTGATCTGAATAATTCTGGAGGCACTCAGTCTTCCAAGCTGTGGGAGCTTTTGAAAGCGGGCGAAGGAAAGGCAGCCAAGCGTGACACTGACCACATCACCTTAAGGGTACTATCACAATTTCCCTAGATGTCTTTATAGGGTGATACGGTTGACCTTACTTTACTTTTATTGTGTAGCCAGTGCCAAATTACTTTACTGTGTAAATTATCAGTAAATTATCATTTCATGTATTAATAATGTTTTGGTTTTTTTTCAAGGCTAAAGTATTGCGTGTTTTTGCATTTAAAAAGTGTCACTTTCATTTTGTTACCAAATTAGTTTTAGATTGATTTACAAAATAAGGTAAATTCCTCGTTTCCATGCCATTAAACCATATTGGGGGATACGGTGTCATGCCGGTATTTCCAAGACCTTCAGCACATGAAAGTATGATGTCAGTATCACGCCTGGCTACATTTGCCTTCCCATATTTCTCTCTTACATTCTTCCCGTGCCGCTAAACGTCACACAGGGCTCGCATGGTAGCTTCCCATATTTCTCTCTTACATCCTTCCCGTGCCGCTAAACGTCACACAGGGCTCGCATGGTAGCTTGCCATATTTCTCTGGCGGATATAAAGATGGAATTTTTAGAGGCTGTGTGGATCCCGGGGTCTCTTTCGTCTGTACAGAGAAAAAAAAAGTCCCATGCTGGAACTCGAACACAGTACCACAGGATTAGTAAACCGAGCACCTAACCACTGAGCTAACCAGGACACCAGTTTAGTCTTAGAAGATGCTTTGTTTGTTTCGTTGAGATTCAAGTCAGTTTGATGTTATATGTCCTTTTATTTTTTTAAAAGATAGACCCTAACAGCGTATACAAAACTGCGCAGAAGTAGCACGTTTCGATGTTTAACAAACTTGTTAAAACTTTATGCTTGTGAAAGTTGATTCAGTTTGATAAACTTGACAGAGTTGATTAAACTTGTTCTTCCCTTCCTTTAACGCAGGCAACAGCTGGGGCACAGAGGCTAGTGGTAAGGGTTGTGTTGGATGCGGCCCGCAGGAAGAGTTTTATGGCTGCTCGGATATAAAGATTACTCAATGAAAGATTTAATGCTAGCGGGTATAAAGATTACTCAATGAAAGATTTAATGCTAGCGGATATAAAGATTACTCACTGAAAGATTTAATGCTAGCAGATATAAAGATTACTCACTGAAATAAGCTTTATAAGGCTAGCTTGCTTGTTGTAACCCTGCGATGTGATTTATAATGTATTCGGACCGTCGAGACTTTACTTGTTTAAATGAATAAAAGGAACAGGGAAACAGAAACAGGATCTCTGAAGACTAGATTTTGTTGGTAGCTGTTCATTTGTGTGTTAATGTGAGAATGTATACGCGTATGTGAAGTTAAGAGCTTTGTTATTGTTTATTGTGTATGCATGTGTGAAGTTAAGGTCTTTTCTATTGGTTGTTTCTTGTTCGTGGGAGTGACTGAATCGGCAGTCACGTGACTTCACCAACTGAAGACTGTATGTTCTATCCTAGATGCCGTTCTGTTCTTCTAAATAAGGATTCTTGCTGGTATTACAGTATGCGCTTAGTATCATTATTCGTTCCAAAACACACACATACACACATATATGTCTTTAACAACAACAACAACAACAACAACAAGGCAAATCAGACAAAATATAACGATACAAGGCTGCTATATTTTGTCTAAAGCATTTGTTTATTCCAGAGTTTAACAGCGATCTACAGCGCTACAAGATGAAACTGTGGCAACTCACGAGTTTCTCTGAGTAAATTCCCTTTCACATGTAAAGCAAAGTTCCACGGAGAGCTGAAAAAAGGAGGAAAAGACCACAGTGAGATAGTAATATCATTAGATCAGGGATTCTCAAAGGTGCAGGATTTTAGGGCTTTCGGGATTTACAGACTCAGACTGGTGGAATATTATTCATTTCATATGCATATTATTAGGGATGCATTTTTTTATGAAAAGGGCCCATGGAACCAAAATGGGTTGAGAACCACTGCATTAGATATTTTAATGCTGAAGCGGGCAATGTCATTCTAATTGTTAACTAGTAACAATACAGTAAACAACGACAATCGTGCAGTAACCAGTAACAGTACAATAACAGGGCCATTACCATAGTAGTAAATTACAATACATACAAACACCCTCGCAGTAACTAAAACGGTATAGTAGCACTGACCTGCTCGCGGTAACTAAAACAGAGCAGTAACACTGACTTTCTTGCAGTAACTAAAAACAGCACTGTCAAACTGACTTTCTGGCGGTAATCACAGAGAACGAAGACTCTGACATTCTTTCATGTTACATTGAAACTCTTTACAGCAAGAAATCTTGTCCTGTCTTGTGCTATCTCCTTGTATCTGCGAGCTGGTGTTCTTTGCAACCGATGCTGTAGAGGTGTTGAGGTACAGCATCTTATCGGCGTGGGAGCTGCTTTTTCAGTCCAGGAGTACAGCTAAAAAGCAAGGGGGTGTGCAATGCTTTTTTTTAGCAGACTCCATCACCATGGGGACTATGGCGATCCCTGCCCCGTTAGCCAGACTAGGCTAACTGGGGGTACCACGGAGATGTGGGACAGGGTCTTGGTCAGCTATGGGTTCGCTGACTACCTCATGGGACAGCGTCTTCACCCCTACAGCAAGAAATAAATGTTCTCATTCCTGCAGTAACTGTCCACAGTAAAACTCTGCAGTCTACCTACCTCCGTGCATTCGTGTGATGCAGGTGTAACACAGCGACGAGGCACATGATAGTGATGGAAGAACAAACACAAACCATCTACGCGGTAACGCACACGAATACTATTCTAGCGTTATACATGCTCCCTATGTTCTGTGCCCTTACTTACTGTTAACTCTAGTGGCCATATCTGTCCTTGCCGAAAGTGGAGGACAACAGTCTGCCGAAGTAGCTCTTGGAAAAGTCCTGTAGAGTTATGAAAGGATAAAATTAGTTTGGACTAGTCCTGTAGAGTTTTGAAAGGATAAAATTAGTTCAATGTGGACTAGTCCTGTAGAATTTTGAAAGGATAAAAATAGTTCAATGTGGACTAGTCCTGTAGAGTTATGAAAGGATAAAATTAGTTCACTGTGGACTAGTCTTGTAGAGTTATGAAAGGATAAAATTAGTTCAGTGTGGACTAGTCATATAGAGTTATGAAGGGATAAAATTAGTTCAGTGTGGAATAGTCCTGTGGAGTTATGAAAGGATAAAATTATTTCACTGTTGATATTATGTTCACCCATGTTGTTCTTGTAGTTTAGTTTGTTTGAAAATAAATGTATTGTTAGTAATGCCGGCTTACTTGGAGAAGAGAAGTTATGACAGTGCCCAGAGACAAGGGATACACGTGGAAGGACGCGGGGAATAATTCCAAGAACAGGGATGACTGGAGAGCCTTTATCCGTGGCCTATGCTCTCAAGGGAGTGAAAGGCGACGATGATGATGGTGATGATGATGATGATGATGAATGCCAGCTTTCTTTCTTTCTTTCTTTCTTTCATTCTTTCTTTCTTTCAACAAAGGTTATTGCCGTATCCTTATGATAACAGTCACCGAAGTATTCACATGCGCTATTACTAATCACACACTCTCAAACATTTGATACAAAGCAACGACAACTCTGTATGTGTTTCTGGTACCTTCTTGCCGTACTCCACCACGGCGTAAGAGTTATCCTTCCTGCCGTCCTTGATGCTGCTGAATCTCTTGATCGCGGCCACTCTTCTCAAGTATTCAGAGAACTCTTCCACCCTCAGTTGGCTGTGAGAACAAGACAAGACATGTATCAAGTAACCAGTAACAGGAAGCTGTTTTTGAGAGATATATTTTAACACGTGAAAATGAAACAACGCGTGAAACAGAAATAGGAGAAGAGACGTCGTAAGCTGAGTGGTATTTAGATGGGTTTTTTTTTACAGGATATATCATATGAAGAATGGAAACATGAATGAGTTTACAGAAAAAAGGGCTGTAACCGCAATGACTTTGGTAGTAAATGTCTCATCATATAATTGTAACTATAAAAAAAATCTAAAGGTAATCCTGTCATGCCTTAGAGGCACATAAGGACATGGTGTTAGCGCCCATATTTTCCCTGACCTGTCAGCGCACTAGAAGGTGATATGGTCAGCATCACGCCTGGTCGCCTTTCCATCCCTAACTCCAGAAGAAGCCGGGTACCCATTTCTACAGCTGGGTGACTGGGGGTGCCCCCAGCCGGATTTGAACCCCTCGAACTTAGCCATGAGAGACCAATACACTAACCACTTGGCCACTCAGACACCCAATTGTAACTATAGCGGCAGTGATAATAAATGTAGCCAAGTCGTTGAATTGTAGGTGCGGGATGGGAGGAGGTGTCCCTGACAACATGTACGAGGAACTTAGAAGAGTAAGTTACTCTGACAAACCCAGCTGCAGAAAGAGAAGATTCTGACTTGTAGCAAGTTCAACATCTCAAAAGGAAGATCTCAATACAGAAGTGTCAACAGTAACAGCATCTCAGAAGGAAAATCTCACTACACAAGTGTCAACAATAACAGGATCTCAAAAGGAAGATCTCACTATAGAATTGTTAACAATAACAGCATCTCAAAAGGAAGATCTCACTACAGAAATGTCAACGATGAAGTTTATAAACCTAATATGTGCAGATAGAAGGTTTTTTGCGCGAAGATTGGCAGCGTCACATTGTGAACGCTTAATTTTGTTGTAACCTACAAAAGGAACCGCGTGATACGTAAAGATAAGAAAAAAAAAATAGAATTCAGGATGCCAACACTGAACATAGAACTTAATGCATCTAGCATTATGATACATATGTGAAAAGCCGTTGATGAGAAAACTCATAAGAACATACACCACAAAGATTGAAACCAACAGACAAATACAGTACAAGAAAACCAGAAGAGCTCTCCAAACATTTGATCTCGAAGTTCAGGTTGCCCAAAGGAAGGCCAAAAACTCAAAAGTTCTGCTAGGAAGCTAGAAGCTGGACGATCTACATACAAGACAAGGCCATCAGACTACACAGGGTAACTAAGAAACAGTAATATTGTATTTACAATCACTGAACCCGTTATCTGACAGCAGAGGAAAGAAGTAAAGAAAGATCTAATAGGATTAGAAAAAAAATGACAACAAAAGTGTCTAAAGATTAGAGAGGTCCAGTGTACTCTGCACTTCCATACATTGCACTGTAATTACTTATCTAAACATCTTCATACTTCTGTAGTTTGTGTGTAGAAAAACAAACAGGGCTTTGTTTTTGTGGACACATAATTAGGACAACTTAAAGAACTTCAACAAATTAACCCCAGACAAAGAAACCAGTAAGTAATATCAAAACAAAATGGTCCGAACACCTTGGATATGTTATAACAGAAGTTAAGCCAGCATGCCCAGCTCTTGTTTTTAAACCGTAAAAGAACGTGGTGTTTGTACCTGTATCTTATCTGATCTGTCGCACATCGGAGCAAGGTTTCTCGCATATTTATGCTCATGGTCCCTCACTGCATTCAGATTGCTCTTTCAACTGTTCCGCCCCAGCGAACCCCCCTCCACCCTAAACTTTATGCTGCTCCCAATGTGGAACTGAATGATTCTCCTTGAAAAACTCTGCATTAAGAGAGTGATGAATATCAGTATGAGCCTGACTGCGTTTTCATTCAAACCTCCAGGAGAGCCAGGTAAGATTTATTTTCAACTGTTATGACTCGGATGCATCAGAGTTGGAATATCAACCTTCGCCATGACAGACAAGGCAACTAGCCACTGTAGTGTTCAGATATAACAAGGTAAAGGTAAACTCCCCGTTTCCATACTGCTAAGGCGTACCGAGGATACGGTGTTAGGCCCGTATTTCCAAGACCATCAGCACATAAAAAAATGTGATGACAAGAGAATTGCCTGGGAATTTGAACCACGGACTCCGGTAGGACGAGCAACCGTCTAGCCATGACAGTACAGCGCATTCACTATCTCGTAACCCCCCTCCCCCACCATCTCCCTAAGAAAAAGGTGCTTGATAGAGAAGCCTGGTCGGAAATCATGACACCCGGACAGAGAACGAGGTCATGACATAGAGACTCCGTCGCTTAGATTCAGTCTCCCACGGGTGCCAAGTTTTTCCTCACACAAACATGACACAGAGACTCCGTCGCTTAGATTCAGTCTCCCACGGGTGCCAAGTTTTTCCTCACACAAACAAACACAAATCCAAGCTTCACTAAACTCCTCTCTGATCTCGTCTACTCACTTTTCTCTGACCTCCTGCCACTTCTTGAACCTATAGAAGTCCTCCCTTGTTCTTTCAACATCCTCCTGGAAACTAATGAAGCTGACGAAGTGGTCAAATACCTGCTCCAGTCTCTCGCTCCTTTCCTCCATTTCTCTCTCCTCCCTCAATTCCTTGTATGCCTGTACAAGTGTACATGATTGTTATAAAGATAACTGTACATGAATGCAAGTGGGCTGTGCACATGACATATTTTGTGGTAAATGTACATACTCTCTATAGGAGTAGATGTACATGATCTATATAGGGTTAGATGTACATGATTGTTATGGAATCAAGTGTACATGACTGTAAATAATTCTTTTGGGAGTACGTGTAGATAGTACCTTTGGGAGTAAGTGTAGATAGTTCTTTTGGGAGTAAGAGTAGATAGTTCTTTTTGGGAGCAAGAGTAGATAGTTCTTTTGGGAGTAAGAGTAGATAGTTCTTTTGGGAGTAAGAGTAGATAGTTCTTTTGGGAGTAAGAGTAGATAGTTCTTTTGGGAGAAGGTTTACATATTGTGAAGAGTGTATGTGTACTGTGAGATAGCGTGGGCATTTGTTACACTGGCCTTACAAACTTCTTGATTTTACTTTTGAAAAAAAAAATAATATGAACACTGCAACAGAATAACCATCGTAAGGGAACACTGGGATTACAAAGTAATGTGTAAAAAGTAATACAAGTTATGAAAATAATATAATAATTGACCTGCTCTCCATTTCATTCAGACACTTGTCCACGACAACAGTATGCAACACTATCTATCTATCTATCTATCTATCTATCTATCTATATCTATCTATCTATCTATCTATCTATCTATCTATCTATCTATCTATCTATCTATCTATCTATCTATCTATCTATCTACCTATCTATCTATCTATCTATCTATCTATCTATCTATCTATCTATCTATCTATCTATCTGCCTGCCTGCCTGCCTGTCTGTCTGTCCGTCCGTCCGTCCATCCGTCTGTCTGTCTGTCTGTTTGTCTGTCTACAACTGTTTTGTTCACTAGTAAATAAAGAGACGTTTACAAACCGCCTGTCAAGAGACAAATGTCCTGTCCATTGATCATAGGAACATATATCAAATGTCCCGCCATGGATTGATCACAGGAACATATATCAAATGTCCTGCCATGGACAGATCATAGGAACATATATCAAATGTCCCGCCATAGACAGATCATGGGAAAATATATCAAATAACATAGAATATATATATATATATATAAACATAGAGAAAGCATAGTTTGATCAGCAGACCTTCAGAGTAAAGAAAATCGCCTTCCTATTCGTCTCATCTAAGTCTCTCTCTTCCTTCTCCCAGAATTCCCTGCGGCTGCGCTCCGACAGGTGTTTGTGCAGGTAGGCCATGTAGCGAAGGACGGGATGTTTGTCTTTCCACTCGTCGTCCTCGTCATCGTTATCGCTCAGGCCGCACTCCCTGTCGCAGTCCCACTCGCTGAAAATGTCATTGTCCAGGGGAATGTTTCTGCTGGGGATCAGGTTTGCGAATCTGCGCAGTTTCAGAAACAGTGCAAAACGTCTTCCCTCTTCCTCGTATTTCTGTCCGCCTTCTGCGTCACCGAATGAGAATATATACGTTTATTGATTTAACAGATACGTTTATTAATATAAGTATACTACAGGATTACTCTGCACTTAGGTTTATTATCAAATGAATGAACAAATGTAAAATAAACATAAGCTTATCGGTGCTGAATGAGATGAAGTGCACATGAATTTTAAACTATTACTTGAAGTTCAGAGAAGCACTTTTGTTAGTAACTGAAGGAAACACTTTTGTTAGAACCTGAGAAAAATACTTTTGTTAGGAACTGAGAAAAATACTTTTGTTAGGAACTGAGAAAAATACTTTTGTTAGGAACTGAAAGAAACAGGTGTGTTAGGAACTGAGAGAAACACTTTTGCTAGGAACTGAGAGAAACGTTTTCGCCAGGAGCTGAGAGAAATACTTTTTGTTAGGAACTGAGAGAAACATGTTTGTTAGGAACTGAGAGAAACACTTTTGTTAGGAACTGAAAGAAACACTTTTGTTAGGAACTGATAAAAATACTTTTGCTAGGATTTGAAAGAAACACTTTTTGATAGGAACTGAGAAAAACACTTTTGTTAGGAACTGAGAGAACGCTTTTGGAACCGAGAGAAACACATTAGTTAAGGAATTTTGAGAAACCGTTTTGTTAATAACTGATAGAAACATGTTAGTAAAAAAATGAGAGAAACATATCAATTAAGAATTGAGAGAAACTTGTTAGTTAAGAACAGACAGAAACAAAACATGTTAGTTAATAATTGAGAGAAATACTTTAATTATGAAAAAAACTCATCAAAGTTTCACGTTTTGACTCCTTAACTGGGACTTTCAGTGTAATAGTAATCGAAAAGAGATTGTACAGAATGAAGTGACGTCATTTAACAAGCACTGCACACGTGAATGAAAGAAAAACAGTACAAGAATAAATGGGAACCGAACCATTGACACTAGCAGCACGAGCAACCGCCCAGCCTCGAGGGGACAGTATATTAACTGCTCTACCATAAAGCACTTTAAGTAGGACATCATATTCTGGCCATAGATAGATAAGTATTATCTTCTAAACAGTGTTAGATAGATTAAGTATTATCTTCGTAACAGAAAGAAACGACAGGAAATTATGACAACAACGGGGACGAGATAAAAACTACTTTTAATAATCAACATTGATCGTGACTCTAAAGTTGGTTTTAATCTGTGTCAACTGTACTTTATAACAACAATTATTAGCTTCTTCAAAGTGAAGCAACACCAACAACAATAACAACAACAACAACAACAACAACAAACCTGACAAACTAACACTCTAAAGAGGTTGAACATCGCCAGGATACAGCAAACAACTTAGTACATTCAACATAATAAACTTTAAGCGTAGTGACTATTTTCACAGGTCCAATGACTGACATATTTTTACACACTCAGAGACTGACATATTTTTATACTCTCAAAAATTGACATATTTTTATACACTAAATGATTGACATATTTTTACACACTCAGAGACTGGCATATTTTTACACGCTAAAAAAGTGACATATTTTTATACACAAAATGACTGACATAATTTTACACACTCAGAGACTGACATATTTTTACACACTCAAAAACTGACATATTTTTATACACTCAAAAACTGACATATTTTTATACACTAAATGATTGACATATATTTACACACTCAGAGACTGACATATGTTTATACACTAAAAGACTGACATAATTTTACATACCCAGAGACTGACATATTTTACCAGAGACTGACATATTTTTACACACCCAGAGACTGACATATTTTTACACATATGTTTATACATTAAAAGACTCACATATTTTTACACACTCAGAGACTGACATATTTTTACACACTCAGAGACTAACATATTTTTATACACCAAAACACCGACATATGGTTATACACTAAAAGACTGACATATTTTTATACACTCAGAGACTAACATATGTTTATACACTAAAAGACTGACATAATTTTACACACTAAAAGACTGACCTATTTTTACACGCTCAAAGACTGACATATGTTTATACACTAAAAGACTGACATATTTTTACACGCTTAAAGACTGACATATTTTTACACGCTCAAAGAATGACATATTTTTATAGACTTGATGTTCTTCTCAGACGTCATGCTTGTGCTATTATAACTTTCCTATGACGCTAAAAACACCGAAGCTACGAGGTACTATACACAGTTACTTTTTGAACGCCCTGTATAAAGGATTGAAATATGTGAAGACTCATGATCGCCAAACCTCTTTTGGCAGGGCACATGATGATGATAATGATGATAGTGATGATGATGATAACAGACCCCTAGTGTTGAGCTACATAAACACTTTTATAACAAACTACAAACTATTATAGTCATGCAAACTCACAATCTGCAATATACTATAATTATTACGAATTCTTAAAACAATTGAATAAATAATTCTAAAACTAAATGTTACCAGAGACACCACATTCACTGACGTGAATGCACGGCGATGGTAGTGATACTAACAGCACTAGTTGGGATGGTCATAATACTGAAAGAAGAATGTACTACAGTAATACTGATAGCACTAGTTAGGTTGATCATAATACTGAAAGAAGAATGTACTACAGTAATACTGATAGCACTAGTTGGGATGGTCATAATACTGAAAGAAGAATGTACTACAGTAATACTGATAGCACTAGTTGGGATGATCATAATACTGAAAGAAGAATGTACTACAGTAATACTGATAGCACTAGTTGGGATGGTCATAATACTGAAAGAAGGATGTACTATAGAAATACTGTCAGTACTAGAAGGTATGTTAGTAATACTGACAGCACTAGTGGTGATACTACTAATACTCATGGCACTAGTACCAATGATAACCTTAGAGGTAAAAATAAAATAAGACATACTACATAATTTTCATAAAATGTACCAGAAAATGCAGGCAAGGTTTTGCAGAATGAAACTGGAAGATACATACACAATTTATCAAATCCTGAATAGGTGATCAAAAAAACAAAGTTACTGCACGTCCCAGATGACTGCGTTATCTTACATTTTTCCTACAAGGTCATATATTCAGTTACAAATCATAAGTTCGATCCAGACAAAACAACCAGTTCAACAAACTGATGCAGTCTCTCGTTCATTAATAATACAGACAAAACGAATAGTGTATAGACACAGCGCACAGACCCATGTCAAGATGATATCCCCAATTGAATCCCTTGTAGGCGTCGAAATCATTGTAATCATCACTGACACATTCTTGACGGAAGTAGCAGTTCTTGAATGAGGTGTACCTAGGCTGGAGGTTAACCTTTAAAAAAAAGGCAGCATCGATAACATGCAAAAAAAAAAAAAGATATATGCAGTGATTGTACTGACTGTAGCAGTAGTAGCTGTAGACCAAGAAGTAATAGCAGCAATACTGACAGCACAAACAGTGATGGTAAATAATGTTGACAGCACCAGCAGCGATGGCAGTAATACTGATATCATTAATAGCTATGGCAGAAGTCCTGAGAACACTACCATTCGGTATTCAACATTAGGTTCTCGGTATCATCGCGAGCAAGATACTCCTATCGCTCCACCGCCTGTGCCAGTGAATATCGCACTGAATGTTCATCGACAGTCCTTCGCCATTTTATGAACTACAACAGTCCACATGCGAAACTAGTCAGCATCTCTCTCAGCACCAACTCCGTAGCTAAGGCGCCAAGCCGAACTAGGACACACAAAGACCGTCGCAGTTCACTGTTGGCCGGATAGACATAACTAAGAACCATCAACTCTTTATCTATGCGAAGTTCACAGCTCACAGTGGTGCCATACACTAAGCTCAATAATTCAGCACACATAACCGACCTCCGTCTTGAAAGCAATGGCGACACTGTTGCTCATTTGACACGTTTGAGCGTTTCTGTTGGCACCACACTCAATCAAACAGCGAAGAGCCACAGCAAGACGCAAGCGCTTTCTACCGGCAGCGCAGGAATATAGTTCCATATCAAATATCCTACCAGTCGCTGTGTCTGTGTTCCTCGGGAGAGCTTGAAACGGTCAAATGCGACCTACCGCCATTCTTGAACCGGAAGTCTAATGCTGATATCTTTGTACAAAATATCACAAGTTTAGTACTGATATCAATACAAGACATCACAAGTTTAGTACTGATATTAGTACAAGATATCACAGGTTTAGTACTTTCATCAATACAAAATATCATAAGTTTAGTACTGATATCGATGGAAAACATCACAAGTTTAGTACTGATATCAATACATGATATCATAAGTTTAGTACTGATATCAATACAAGACATCAGAATGATAGTATTGATATCTTTGTGATCAACTTCCGCGGCAAAAGATGCCACAAACTGGATCAAAACTGAATGCAAGGATTTCTGAAAATTATTTATGAAAGACTAGACTGAGAAGTAAAAAAAAAATAATACAAGAGAGACAAAAGGTGTAAAGACAAAAAAGACAGAATATCTGTTCATTGTCCCTTAAATGCGATTTCGTAGAAATTAATTCATACTGATTGGTTTCAGTCACTTGTTACAGTAAATCCTCGGTATCCGCTGATTACCCCCCGTATTCGCTTATCCGCTTCTATAAAAGTGTAACACATTTCGCTAAAGGGGTGGTCTTTTTGAGCCCATGTGCAGGCATGCGCAGTAGAGAAAAAACAAGATTCTCGAAAACGCTCTTCCTTTTTTGACAATCAGCGGACCATAACTGACATGCCGGCGTCGGGTTTGGCGAACCATAGCTGACCAAGATCATGTCCTACCCTTCCTAGTTCCTCTATTAACAGGCCTGGCCTGAATAACAGGGCAGGGATCACCGTTGTCCCCAAGATGGTTGAGTCTAGTAAAGAAGTATTGCTTTTTAGTTGCACTTAGTGACTGAAAAAATAGCTGGCATAACCTACTCCCAAGTCGACACGATGCTATGCCGCAACACCTTCACAGCATCGGCTGCATTGAACATCTCTGAGACAGAAGAAAGAGAAGAACGAGAATTGATTGTACCACTTAGATCTGTGACGTTAGGGTTGCAATCCTCTGCTTCTTGTCTTAACTCATTTATTCTCTCTCTCTCTCTCTCTCTCTCTCTCTCTCTCTCTCTCTCTCTCTCTTTCCCGTTCTCTTTCCATCCAGTGACTTGCTAGAACATTCCAAGGGAAAATCTCACCACGACTCTCTACGGCAAACTATAGCTGGAACTCCTGTAGGATTCACAGATCCTTCTACTAACATTCACCCATGTAGCAGGCCACGAAGGGATCTGAGACAGTTTAAAACAGATAAATTGGCCGACTTAATAATCGTAGAGGAAGGACAGGCAGTGGATCGAGTCGACGTTATAAATACCTTAGAAAAAAAAAAGCAGATCAAGCGGAAACATTGCATTGACAGCTGTCGATCAGCATCCTTGTCAAGAATGAAGGAGTTAATTGTAAAACCTGGCGTGGCTAAACTTGGACGTCTAATTAAAGGCAGGGAAAAGATGGTCAGTGTTATCAGTCCTTGTACACTGGATGAAGAGGGAGGGCATTGAAGAGAAGATGAAAGCACCAAAAAGACGCGTCTAGAGTGCACAGATGATAGTTACTTCTGATTATATAACCATCTACACCATTTGTCTCTTATCAGTCAATCACTCCCTTCTTTTATCATACAGGGATGTTTAAAAAAAGGGTGAAAATGAAAAGAACATAGGCCATAATGAGGAGGGTACTTACATCCACCAGACCGGAGAATTTGTCTAAGACGTCTCTCTGAGACCTCACAGTCTGCACGAAACTGAGAAGCTCGGAGTAGAGGGCAAACTGCCTCCTTGCCTTGTCCTGTGGTAGATGCATACGATAGAATATGAATGTATGTATGTATGTATGTATGTATGTATGTATGTATGTATGTATGTATGTATGTATATGTGTATGTATGTATGTATGTATGTATGTGTATGTGTGTATGTATGTATGTATGTATGTATGTGTATGTATGTATGTAATGTATGTATGTATGTGTGTATGATTGTATTATATATTATGTATTTATGTACGTATGTATGTATGTATGTATGTATCTATGTATCTATCTATCTATTTATCTATCTATCTATCTATCTATCTATCTATAACAAAATTTGACCGCTGACCTCTTTATTTCGGCGTAACCTCTCGACCTCTCTTTGAGCGTCACAGTGGGCCTTGAACTTGATATACAGCAAGAACAACGTTTTGGAGCTCTCCTCTCTCCAGTCGCCGTCATATCTGTCGTAAATGTCATCGCGGCCGAAGAACACATCCCTGTCGTTGCTGTCATCCTGGAAGTCTGTGGAGAACCTCCTGGTCAAGTACGTTTTCCTGCCTCCTAAGTAGTTCTTCACGTAGCGGTCTTCCCTTGCTCCACCATATTTGTTGACATAGTAGTCTTCCCAGTCCCCTCTGCGGTTTCCAGCATCGTAATCTCTCCAGTCCACATCGTATCTTCTGCTCCTCCTAAAGTCGTCGACATCGTAGCTGCCATATCTGTATTTCCGGTAGTCGTCTCCCTCAATGTCGCCCCCGTATTTCTTGAAATCATATACGTCGCCGTCCCCTCTGTAATTCCTGTAATTGTAATATCCACTGGATTCCCTGTATCTTTTCAGCCATACCTCCTGAAAGATAAAGTAACAGTGACGGTGACTTGTTAGCCTGAGTTCTAACATTGTGACTATTGTAAATGTTAGCGCTAGTTCCAACAATGTGACTATTGTAAATGTTAGCGGGAGTTCTAACAATGTGACTATTGTAAATGTTAGTGTGAGTCCTAAAAATGTGACTATTGTTAATGTTAGTGGGAGTTCAAACAATGTGACTATTGTAAACGATAACGGGAGTTCTAACAATGTGACTATTGTAAATGTTAGTGGCAGTTCTAAAAATGTAACTATTGTTAATGTTAGTGTGAGTTCTAACAATCTGACTATTGTAAATACAGACATTAAAGAAAAGAGTAATAGTTGAAATCAAACCACGAACAGTAAGACAAGGACAGCTTTTAATGGCATGAAGGAGTTAATTAACAAGATGTCACTAAAAGTGATAAAAACAATATTACAATGCTATATAGAGCCAGTATTGCTATATGTTTGTGAAACTTGGACAAGTAGCAAAAAGCTGATGAAGAAATTTGAAGCAATAGAGATGTGGTTTGAGAGAAAGGTGCAACTAATACACAGAACAGACAGAAAAAAAGCAAAGCCAGAGGTGCTCAAAGAAGTTTCAAAACAACAAAAACTATTTAAAATGATGGGGGAAATGACAATCAAAATTCTTTGGACATGTCATCAGAAGATAGAAGTTGGAGAACTTAGCAATAACCGGGAATTTGAAGGGAAAAAAGGAAGAGAGGAAGGCCTAGAGAAAATGATCTTAGTGGACTGACCCAGTGGCATTTGAAAAGAAAAGCATTTGAATTGATCGGAAACACCAAGGCCGGCGTGAGATGGAGACTTGGTTATTGCCCCAGGTCACAGATAAGGAGGAAGAGGAGTTCATTTACCAGCAAGATGGAGCCTCTCCATATTGGCATGTACAGGTCCGGAAGTACGAGGTCGTGCGCTGGCCTCGGACAACATCGTATGCACATGGTTACTCCAGGTCACTGGACCCAAAAGTGTGGGATTTATTCCAGTGGGGTTTCATCAAGGGCAATGTTTAGGTTCCCACCTCCCACCCCTCCAATTTCCAAATACATCGCCGGAGTTGCGAAGCTGCATCAACACCGCCGTCGAGAACGTCACAGAAGACACGCTCGAGCCATGCAGCTGGAAATCTGCCGTGCCACACGCGGGGATAATATCAAATGAATTTAGGGATCGGTATGAAGCTGCAGATACTCCTCTTTCAGACAGTGGTAATATCGTGCATTTCTGTTCAGTGTTGGGGAAAATCGACCAATAATTGATGGGCACTCCGTGTATCAGCAGGAAAACAGAAAGAGTTTGGGATGGGAAATGATTTGAACTCCTGAAGTGAAGTCTTTATTTTGCTGCTTTAAACGGTTCTTTCTTGAGCCAGCAAGAGAATAGAAACAATTTCGGAACCAAGAAAAAGCACACATATACAACCATATATATTGTACAAAACATTTAGGAAGTTGAATATTTCAATGAAAATAGTCCAAGGGGTATAACCGGTAGAAATGATCGTAAAACAAGAAAATATTTAAATGATACCACTAGCGTTAAAACAGATGCTAAATATAGATTTTATACAAGAATCCTCTATCCTGTAGATGGTATAGCGGCCACACAGATTCTGAGACTGTTAGAGGAATTTAATCCTTTAAAAATTACTTTAATCACTGCAGCAGAAATATTGTTTCATGTGACAGTTTCATGTTTCTTAGTAACAACAGCTAAAGACATGGTTCCAGTAAAGAAAACACAAAAGAATAGATGGATCACAGCAGGTACACTAGAACTGATAAAACAATGTAGAGAAATGAAGACGCAATGGAAAGTGACAAACAACAACAAAGATAAATATAAAACTTTAACAAAAGAAGTACGAAGAAACATAAGAAAAGACAAAAAACAATACATACAAGATTGTTGTGAAAGAATAGAAGAACATCAGAAGTGTGGAAGAGATAGTGAAATGTTTAAAGAAATGAAGACATTGACGAGAAATGTCACACCTAAGCTAAATGTAATTTGTGATGAGATGGGGAATACCCTGACAGAGACAGAGGAAATTCTAGAACAGCAGCAGGCCATCTTGCTTACAACCGAGAGGCCTACAGGAGTGCTGTTTGGGAGGCAAAGTTCCGCAAGGGACATGCAAATGAATGAATGAATGACAGTAGATGATTATGCGAATACGTAGAATCATCTTTGAGAAGAAGTTTACCAAGATAATGGTAAAGGTAAAATCCCATTTCCAATGCCTTTAAGACATATTGGGGATACAGTGTTAGGCCTTTATCTTCACGACCATCGGCACATGAAAGTTTGATATAGTCAGCATCACGCTTGGCTGCATTTATCTTCCCAGATTTCTGTGATACCCATTTTTTTGGAGGCTGGGTGGACCCTTTTGGTATGTACCATAACAAATATTCCCACCGCCGAGGCTTGATCCCCGTACCACCGGAGTATTAAACCGAGTTCTAACCACTCAGCTAACCAGGCTTACCAAGATAATGTAAGGTAAAACCCAATAAAACGTGATATCTACTTGCTTGAAAAAACTCATTTATTAGTAACAAAAAGTACAAGAGAAACTATGCTAACACATTCAGAGCCGTGGACTTCAAGACACACAATTCTTACAGTCGTAATCACATATGTAGAAGAGCAACAAGAAGAGTTTCTAAACAAGCCAACAGCTAATGAAAAGTAATCCATCATTCACAATGTCAGTGAACTCACCGTCACAAACGTTTTGAAAAGTCTGTTGAAGTACAGTTTGTCATCATAGTCGCTCGACTTCAGAGCTTTGATGAGGTAGAGGAAAAACTCCACGTTTGTTTCCCTCTCGCTGTACCTGTTTCTGTAATAGCCATCTTGTGTGTGATCCAGCCAGCCCAGATAATCGTTGTCGTAATTCTTGTCCTGTGGATAATCATCGTTGAGAACATGGTGAGTTTATTCATGAATCTCTGTCTGTCTCTCTATCTATCTGTCTCTCTTTCTCTCTGTCACTCTTACCTCCCCGTGAACTTTCAACATTTTTACCGAATATTTAAAGTAAAATTTGGCGCAATTAATTTTGCTGGACACGATCCACCACCGCATTTACCATGTAAGACTTTGAACAACTTGTGACAACTACTTATTTTTTATTGCCACATATTGCAACATTCAAACAATTCTGTATTGCCACATACTGCAACATTCAAACAATTCTGTATTGCCACATACTGCAACATTCAAACAATTCTGTATTGCCACATACTGCAACATTCAAACAATTCTGTATTGCCACATACTGCAACATTCAAACAATTCTGTGTTGCCATATACTGCAATCTTCAAACAATGTCAACACCAGTGGTCGAGCTATGGTTTTTTTAAACCGGTCTTTCACCTTGCATGAGGTGTTCTGAAATACCGGTTGTCTCAATACTACGCTTGGTATTGTAAAACTAAACACACTTTACAAACATCAGAGAAAGTAAATATTCATATGAACCTCTTTTTCTTTCTTATTAGCGGCGAGATTTTATGTTTACAAAATTCTAACATGCTGAACCAAAGTCAAAACTGGCTGAATCTCCTCCATGCAGACCGAGCATCATCATTCTATTGGCCTGATTATACTCCAGTCAATTTCGCTGGTTGATTTTTTTTACTTGTTTTTTTTTAAAATAATATAAACCGGCTACAGTAACTGACGCCTCCAAAAGTTTCGCTCTCCCTCCCTCTCTTTAATCAGTAATTTAGCGGTAACTGGGACAGTTAACGCGTTCACTGGACTACATGTAAAACATATCGTTTATATCCTATAATAAAGTTCAATAAATCATTAGACATCAAATTTAGATTCTTTTCAGTGTTTACTTAAAGCATATTTTCCAAATTTATTCCCCCTTCTAGTTTATCATTAACTAATGTTATGTTACCAAATTAAAAGTATTGCTCCTGCCTCTTTTCTCTCTCTCTCTCTCTCTCTCTCTCTCTCTCTCTCTACATACACAAAAAGTGGTGCTAAAATTCATGGACAAATCGGAAGAAGAAGAAGAGATGGGCAGACTCAGACAATTAATAAACTGCAATCGTATAACAAATGAAAGAATGCAAAGAATCACGAACGAGATCTACAAAGAAAAGAAAAGGCCGACAATCTAATTGCTGTGGATACTGAAGATGGCAAGTTATGATGAGCGCAGTGAGGATTATGTCGACGTTGAAGTGACTGCTCTTATGTGAGACGGGAAAGTGTAGCCATTTCTTCGTGTGATGACAACTGTCTTGAGAGACAATACGCTGTCCGTTTTGGCAGTTAAGACCGATAGCTGATATGTTAGAGTCAGGGCTGGCAAACCATAGCTGACCAAGACCCTGTCCCACCCGTTCGTTAGTACCCCTAGGTAGCGGGACCGACGGGGCAGGGATGGCCACAGTCACCATAGTGATGGAGTCTGTTAAAAAGAAGTATTGCATACCCCGTGCGTTCTAGCTGCACTCAGGGATTTGACCGGTCCTGTATCCACATAATGATGTACCTCAACATCTTCACTGCATTGGCTGCAAACAGCACAGACTCTCTTTTCCAGTGAGATTGAAGAGGAAGAAGAAGAACAACAACAACAACAACAAACGTTTATCACAGTTTCCGATTTTAGTGCTAAATGTCTTCTGCATTTACTCTTTACGTGAAACAAGTCACTGTTAAACTTCACGTTCAACGACTGATTGCCACAATAAAAAATTATATAGAATCATACCCATGACTCCAGCAAATCCCATTCATGGCTATCTTGCCTGGACACAGGTGAGCTCTCTACAATGAGAGCAAGCACAGCGATAGACGCTAGGAATGCAAAGCCCTTGGACAACATCTGTGGATACAAAAATCCATTTAAAATACTTTGGATTCAGAATTCTTTTTTTTCCTGAAAATCAAATGAATGAGAAGTTTATTTTATATTTTTAATGGTGGTAGAAGATTCATGGTAGAAGACTGATGGTAGAATACTGATGATGGAAGATTGATGGTAGAAGATTAATGATAGAAGATTGATGGTAGAAGATTAGGGTAGAAAACTGATGGTAGAAGATTGATGGTAGAAGTTTGATGGTAGAAGACTGATAGTAGAAGATTAATGGCGCAAGACTGATGATAGAGGATTGATAGTAGAAGACTGATGATAGAAGAGCAATGGTAGAAGACTAATTGCAGAAGATTGATGGTAGAGGACTGAGGTAGAAAACTGACGGTAGGAGATTGATAGTAGAAGACTGATGATAGAAGACTGATGGTAGAAGATTAGAAGATTGTAGATGGTAGAAGATTGAGGTAGAAAATTGATGGTAGGAGATTGATGGTAGAAGATTGATGATAGAAAACTGATGGTAGAAGATCGTTGGTAGAAGACTGATAGTAGAAGATTTGTGATAGAAGACTGATGGTAGAAGATTAATTGTAGAAGGTTGAAATTAGAAATTGATGTTGGAAGATTAATGGTAGAAGATTAATGGTGCAAGGCTGATGGTAGACGACTGAAGGTGGAACCCTGGTGACAGAAGAGCAGTGGGAGAAGACGAATTTTAAAAAAAGTTAAAACAGTTCACTAAAACGATTTTCTCAGCTTTTGATGACATTTTGTCGGCTTATGGTCGAAAGTTCAATCATTTATGACTGTCATAAATCGAAATATGGCCCCAGAATTTAAGTAAAGAAGGACCAGAGAAATTTGAAGAAACTACTTAATGTGTCTCGTAGATACTTAAAAAATCTGATCTACATGCGCTGATGCTGGACGCACAAGTGTTATTATTATTGTTATTATTATTATTATTATTATTATTATTATTTCAGTTTTAGATTTTTCTATCAACCATAAGGTCTAGGAGGAACTCGTGAAAAACTGAGTTTCGTGGAGGGCTCATTCATTCATTTCATTCATTTACATGTCCTTTGCGGAACTTTGCCTCCTTAACAGCACTCCTGTAGGCCTCTAGGTGGTGAGCAAAATGGCCTGGTGCTGATGAATCAATTTGCAGATCATCAACGATATCTTGCAGTCATCTTCGTCTTTGTTTTCCTCTCTTTCTTTTTCCCATTATGTACCCTTACAAGACGATCTTCTCTAAATTATCATGACGTTTAATGTGTCCAAAATATTCTCTGTTTAATCCTCTTTCCTAGCCAGCTTTCTTCAATATTAAGTTCTTGTAGTATGGATATATCTGTTCTTTTTTTTTTTGTGTCCATGATATTTGAAGAACTATTCTGTAGCGTTTACATTCAAAGCCATTTATGTTTTTCTCAGCTGTTTTGTTAAGTGTCCAGGTCTCACAGGCATATGTTGCTATGGGAAAGATACATGCCCTTAAAAATCTTTTTTTTTTAGTTCTGTCTGTTCCTCTCCACAGATTCTTTAGTTGTTTTACTTTCCGAAGAGCGATAGACGTCCTCCTTTTAATTCCCCTCATTGTATCTCCATTATTAGTTAGCAGTGATCCAAGATATTCAAAATGGAGGGCAACTGTACAAAAAGCAGCTGCATCATGTGAGCTGCTGAACAAGTCGGTGCTTGACAAAGCCCAGAACAGTTGATGTCTGCCTGCGTCAAAAATGTCTCCTGAGACGAAAAGTGCCAGTATTATTGGTATTAAATGAAAAGACCGTAAACTGAAAATATAAAAGGTCTTCTGATTATATACGAAATGAAAGAGAGAGAGAGAGAGAGAGAGAGAGAGAGAGAGAGAAAATAGCATTCTGTGAGGTTTTATAATCTTTGTAGTCTTCATAGTTAATATATATATATATATTCATTTCTTCTTCTTCTTCTTGAATCTTCCTGGATCTGCGAGCTGGTCTTCTTTGCAACCGATGGTATGAATGTGGTGCTGCACAGCATTGTGTCGGATTGTGAGCGAGCTGTGACATCTATTTTTTGTCAGTCCCTGTGTGCAGATAAAAAGCAGGGGGCGTGTAGTACTTCTTTAACAAGCCCCACCCCCATGGAGATTATGGCGATCCCTGTCCCTTTAGCCAAGCTAGGCTCGTTAACGCGGGCATCAGACGGTCAAATATTACTCAAATATGTGTGAGAGAGAGAGAGAGAGAGAGAGAGAGAGAGAAAGAGAGAGAAAGAAAGAGAGGAGTGAGAGAGATAGAAGAAAACGATTATAACTGTAGTTATATGCAAATGGTGACATTCCTTCTACAAAGATTTCAATAATGCATTGATCTTACACTAACTTTACCATTAAGAAAATTCCCCCCCCCCTCAAAAAAAAGAGCTTGTCCAGAAACAGTAACAATACAGTCAAATTAGCCATGTACACTTTGAAATAACAAGCTAGACAATCAGTAAAAATATTGTTAATTAGAAAAGTAACGATTTCAAACTACGGTTTACTCAAATGAGTTCGAGGGCTGAACTGAGAAATCACAAAAAAAGTTCAATGGGATCTGCCCAGCAAACACTTTATCATCTGACACCTCCATTTGTGTTTCTAAGGACCTGTCAGACGAGGATTTTTTGAGTAAATTCATTTTTTTTTACAAGATTACGAGCACTCGTTGGTCGGCTTCAAGGAGGTTGCTTTCACCTCTTTCTGGTGCTCTTGGAAGTCATTTGAAAGTCGGTCAGAGATCCAGCTGTTGTAAGTGTTAATAAATTCCAAGTTTAATTAAAAAAACTTTTTTGTTTTGTTAGAAACCTCACGCTGAGCTGTTGAAAATGCAGATCTTTCTGGAATCTGAAAATAGACTTGAATAATGTGATCTAGGAGTCAGTTCAGCGAAATGTAGAAGAGATGAACGGTCGACTGGGGTTAGGTTAAAAGTCAATGGTTTCATCCTTGATGAGAAGGTTGGAGCAGCTACACATCTGTCTGGAGGGCAGTGGTGATCTGTCTAGAGGGAAGTGGCGATCTGTCTAGAGGGAAGTGGTGATCTGTCTGTAGGGCAGTGGTGATCTGTCTAGAGGGAAGTGATGATCTGTCTGTAGGGCAGTGGTGATCTGTCTGTAGGGCAGTGGTGATCTGTCTAGAGGGAAGTGGTGATCTGTCTGAAGGCAGTGGTGATCTGTCTAAAGGGAAGTGATGATCTGTCTGAAGGCAGTGGTGATCTGTCTAGAGGGAAGTGGTGATCTGTCTGTAGGGCAGTGGTGATCTGTCTAGAGGGAAGTGGTGATCTGTCTGTAGGGCAGTGGTGATCTGTCTAGAGGGAAGTGATGATCTGTCTGTAGGGCAGTGGTGATCTGTCTGTAGGGCAGTGGTGATCTGTCTAGAGGGAAGTGGTGATCTGTCTGTAGAGCAGTGGTGATCTGTCTGGAGGGAAGTGGTGATCTGTCGAGAGGGAAGTGATGATCTGTCTGAAGGCAGTGGTGATCTGTCTAGAGGAAGTGGTGATCTGTCTGTAGGGCAGTGGTGATCTGTCTAGAGGGAAGTGGTGATCTGTCTGTAGGGCAGTGGTGATCTGTCTAGAGGGAAGTGATGATCTGTCTGTAGGGCAGTGGTGATCTGTCTAGAGGGAAGTGGTGATCTGTCTGTAGGGCAGTGGTGATCTGTCTAGAGGGAAGTGGTGATCTGTCTGTAGGGCAGTGGTGATCTGTCTAGAGGGAAGTGATGATCTGTCTGTAGGGCAGTGGTGATCTGTCTAGAGGGAAATGATGATCTGTTGAGAAGGAAGTGGTGATATGTCTGGAGGGAAGTGATGATCTGTCTGTAGGGCAGTGGTGATCTGTCTGTAGGGAAGTGATGATCTGTCTATAGGAAAGTAATGATCTGTCTAGAGGGAAGTGGTGATCTGTCTGTAGGGCAGTGGTGATCTGTCTAGAGGGAAGTGGTGATCTGTCTGTAGGGCAGTGGTGATCTGTCTAGAGGGAAGTGGTGATCTGTCTAGAGGAAAGTGGTGATCTGTCTAGAGGAAAGTGGTGATCTGTCTGTAGGGCAGTGGTGATCTGTCAAGAGGAAAGTGGTGATCTATCTGGAAGGCAGTGGTGATCTGTCGAGAGGGAAGTGGTGATCTGTCTGGAGGGCAGTGGTGTTCTGTTTGTAGGGCTGTGGTAATCTGTCTGGATGGGTGTGGTCATGTGTCCGGGGGGCTGGTGTAACGTATAGTGGTGATGTGTTCTGAGGGCTGTGATTATGTGAACTGAGGGCTGTAGTCATGTGAACAGAAGGCTTGGGTCATGTGAATGAAGAATTCTGATTCTTCTGAATTAAGGACTATGGTTATGTGGATGAAGAACTATGGTCATGTGAATTAAGGACTGTGGTCACACGAAGTGGTCATATGAGTTAAGGACTGTGGTCATGTGAATTAAGAACTATGGTCATGTGAATTAAGGACTATGGTCATATGAATTAAGAGCTATGGTCATGTGAATTAAGGACTGTGTTCATGTGAATTAAGAACTATGGTCATGTGAATTAAGGACTGTATTCATGTAAATTAAGGACTGTGTTCATGTGAATTAAGGACTGTGTTCATGTGAATTAAGAATTATAGTCATGTGAATTAAGGAAAATGGTCATGTGAATTAAGAACTATGTTCATGTAAATTAAGGACTGTGTTCATGTGAAATAAGGACTATGGTCATGTGAATTAAGAACTATGGTCATGTGAATTAAGGACTGTGTTCATGTGAAATAAGGACTGTGGTTATGTGACTGAAGGACTATGGTGATGTTTCCGAAGAGTTGTGCTGATGTGTTCGGAGAGCCGTCCTGATGTGCTCATAAAGTTATGGTGATGTGAATGGAAGGCTGTGATGATGTGAATGGAAGGTTGTGTTGACATGAATGAAATGTTGTGATGATGTCATTGGAAAGCTATGAATATGTGAATGGAAGGCTGTGATGATGTGAATGGAAGGCTGCAGTGATGTGAATGAAATGTCGTGGTGATGTGAATGGAAGGGCGTGTTGACATGAATGGAATGCTGTAATGATTGATGTGAATGGAAAGCTGCAGTGAAGTGAATGAAATGTTGTTGTGATGTCATTGGAAAACTATGATGATGTGAACGGAAGACTGTGGTGATATGAATGAATTGTTGTGGTGATGTGAATGGAAGGGCCTGATGATGTGAATGGAAGACTGTGATGATGTGAATGGAAGGCTGCGGTGATGTGAGTGGAAGACTCTGGTTATGTGAATGGAGGGCTGTAATGATGTGGATGGAAGGCTGTGGTAATGTGAATGGAAGGCTGTAATGATGTGGATGGAAGGCTGTGGTAATGTGAATGGAAGGCTGTAATGATGTGGATGGAAGGCTGTGGTAATGTGAATGGAAGGCTGTAATGATGTGAAAGAAAGGCTGCCGTGATGTGAATGGAAGATTGTGGTGAAGTGAATGTAGGGATCAGGTAATGTGAATGAAGGGCTATGGTGCTGTGAACGGAAGATTGTGACGTTGACCCAAAACTAAATATAATCTATCCGTTCCCCCCCCCCTCAAGAATATTTAGAAACTACGCGCAACTTGTCATCGACAAAATGTCACCTAACTCACCTACTCTAATCTACGCTTACAATCAACCTATGATGTGAAGTAAAAGTAAAGGTGGCCCTGTGTGGTGTGAATATTTGCATTTTCCCCGACCCCCCCCCCCCCACACCCAGCAGGATTTCCTAGAGGAGTTTTGTGAGGTGGTGCATAAATATTCCTATCCCATTCCCCCCCATTCATCCCTTCCCCTTTGCAATTACCATTTTGACCAGCCATTATGTTTTAGTTCACTGTGATTTTCACTCCCCCGTTCAACCTTTGTTTTTAAACAGAGGATGCCTTCCGAATTCTTCTTTAAAAAGAGGAAGTCTTCTGGGCCCTCCCTTGAAACAAAGGAATCCTTTCTGGCAATCCTTTAAAACGGATGAATCCTTTCGAGCCCTCCATCAAAACAGAGGAATCCTTTCGGGCCCTCCCTTAAAACTGTGAAATCCTTTCGGTGGGGGGGGGGGGAGGGCTTCCTTAAAACAGAGGAATCCTTTCGGACCCTCCCTTAAAACAGAGAAATACTTTCGGGCCCTCCCTTAAAACAGAGAATTACTTTCGGACCTTCCCTTAAAACAGAGAAATACTTTCGGGCCCTCCCTTAAAACAGAGAATTACTTTCGGACCCTCCCTTAAAACAGAGAAATACTTTCGGGCCCTCCCTTAAAACAGAGAAATACTTTCGGGCCCTCCCTTAAAAAAGAAATCCTTTCAGACCTTTCCTTAAAACAGAGGAAGCCTTCCTGACCCCTCAACAGTGCATCGACTGGAACATTGAACCTGGCCTGCATCACATATAGGGGTGATATGTGTCAGTATCACACCTAAGATGTGATTTATTAGCTGTGATTCCCAATCTGTGGTCAGAGGATTTATGTTTTTAATGATGTTTTTATATAAACAGGTGGCAAGCAACTTACGTGGAGTGATTCTGGGGTGTAAATAGACTGGGAAACGTTGATATATTAAATATGACAGACGTCGACATTTTAGTCCAATCAAACCTAAGATGATTATTTCTACCTATATTTTCTTTTAAACAAATAGTCTTCATTCTCCCTTATACAAGCATATCTTCTGTTGTTACCTGTGTTTATCCAAAGTAGACAAACTTATTTTAGTGTTCACATATCGTTTATTTTTAAAATAAAGTTCCTAGTTCGCAATCTGAGCTTCTTATGATATTCAAAGTTCCCTAGTTCGTGACCTGAGCTTCACATGATATTCAAAGTTCCCTAGTTCGTGACCTGAGCTTCACATGATATTCAAAGTTCCTTAGTTCGTGACCTGAGCTTCACATTTTGCTTATAGCCATGTTTACAATACAATTCAGTGTGCCTGACCCTGCACTCACATATTCTCCAGTCTTCATATGCTGTTTTTCCCAGCTTTAGCTGTGTCGGGTGCCCATTTCTTCAGCTGGATCCACTGAGAGGGCACATTTTCAGGTCCTGAATCCACAACCTTTGGAATTTGCGTGACCTTTTTTTTTTATTAACCTTTAAATAAGGTTAGTTGGTCTTAGTAAGATAGCATGGTTCATGCCCTTATTTCTCACGAGGAGATTGATAGCTCAAGTTTTAGAACCGAATACGTGGCTCCCTCTATATCTGGGGAATTGAAAGGCTGCCGGACGTGATACTGACCACGTCGCCATTTGGTATATGATCAGGAAGTCAAGGAAATTAAGTGCATCTGCGGTGTCACAGGGGCATGCTTCTATTGGAAATGCTTTTTTTTTGTCCTGTTGCAGCAAGGCACGTGTTGCCCTAACCTTGGAGACATGATCAGAGACAGGTCAACAAACACCGGCTTGCGTGACTTAATGGCATTAAACACTTTCCACTGTGACAGCAACTTTGCTTTGGGAATTCACATACATTGTCACGTTAACGTATGCAGGCGTGTTCAGTCTGACTGTACAGAGACTACTTATATACCTCAAATATAAATAAATAACGTGCTTCTTTATTTATTTCCTTCTTTGGTAAATATTGTGACACTGCGTAGTGCCAGAGCTTTTTTGGGGGTTTCTGAGGTACAGAGTTCGTGCTACGAGCTCCAGCTATGACGTCAGAAGGGCACTTACTCCACAAAGATATATATTTAAAATACGGGTTTCTATCTATGTATCTATCTATCTATCTATCTATCTATCTATCTATCTATCTATCTATCTATCTATCTATCTATGGAACCTGTTTAAATTTAGCTCAAAGTGCAGCCAACGCTTGAACAACATATGTCTTCCAAAACTTAGACTTGATCTTTACAGGAAAAGCTTTAGTTATTCTGCTTCTCATCTTTGGAATACCCTCCCATCCTGTACAAAAAAATATAAATTATACTCCTTCCTGCAACTACAAGCTTTCCCAATATCTATTTGATGTCGACTATATGCCTCCATGAATTATAAAACTTAAAAGTTAACTTAAACTGGTCTTACAGACACCGAATATAATTGTTTTCTAAATAGTCCCGAAAATGTTGTTTAGTAGATAGTCATGTATAATGTATGTAGTTATTTCTGTACTGAGTGAATGTTTAAGAGCTAAACGTAAGTATTATATTTTATTTTATGTCTCTCAGCTTCAATGTTAATTATGTTTGTTACATGGGCAGCATATTTGTAGAATGTCTGGAATAGAGTGAAAGATGTATGATAAAGGCCAGAATGTCAGACGGGCCTGTATGCCCAATTCTTAACTCTTTTGAAATAAAGATAAATCAACCAATCAATCAATCGCTCTCTCTCTCTCTGTGTCTCTCTCTCTCTGTCTCTGTCTCTCTCTCTCTCTCTCTCTCTCTCTCTCTCTTGACGTAAGAATAATCATGATCCGTTACGTAGTTTATTTGTTGCGAATTTTAAAAATGTTTCTTGAACCTATGAATAAAGCACATGCAAAGTTCAATGACTGATAAGAATTGACTCACAAGCGAAAGCGACCATTTTTTTTTCAGCTGGACATAGTTTGTGGAGGAGTCTTTTAACGTTGTTACCAGCTCCGATCTGCAGTTCAAATTAATTTGGAGTCCTTCGCTGACAGCGCTGGGCGCTGTGAGGATTTCTTACAAATGAAGCTTACAAACGTCACACAATCCAGTTCATGTTTTACAATGGTGGAGGTGAAGATGCCCGAGTTGACAAACATGGACTCATAGATGACCAAATCCCTGTATCACCTTTCCGTTGACACACCCCAGTAACAGCCCGAGTCTGGCTAACGGGGCAGGGATCGTCGCAGTTTCCATGGTGGTGTAGTCTGATAAAGAAGTACTGCACACCCTTTGCTTTTTAGCTCCAATCATGAGCCGGGAAATAGCTGCCATGACCCTCTCCCAAGCCGACAGGATTCTGTGGTTCAACACCTTCACAGCATCGGTTGCAAAGAACACCAGCTCCCAAGCCGACACGATTCTATGGTTCAACACCTTCACAGCATCGGTTGCAAAGAACACCAGCTCCCAAGCCGACACGATTCTATGGTTCAACACCTTCACAGCATCGGTTGTAAAGAACACCAGCTAGTAGTTCCAGCGAGATTGAAGAAGTCGATTTTTTTCCAAGCGTACTTTGTCCTGCAAATAGAACTCCTGGCTACTTTGTCCTGCAAATAGAACTCCTGGCTACTTTGTCCTGCAAATAGAACTCCTGGCTACTTTGTCCTGCAAATAGAACTCCTGGCTACTTTGTCCTGAAAATGGAACTCCTGGCTACTTTGTCCTGAAAATAGAACTCCTGGCTACTTTGTCCTGAAAATAGAACTCCTGGCTACTTTGTCCTGAAAATAGAACTCCTGGCTACTTTGTCCTGAAAATAGAACTCCTGGCTACTTTGTCCTGAAAATAGAACTCCTGGCTACTTTGTCCTGAAAATGGAACTCCTGGCTACTTTGTCCTGAAAATAGAACTCCTGGCTACTGCACAGACGTTGACCTGGTATACAGGTGGATTCCCTTTTGTCACTCCCATCTTTCGGTTACCGTAAATATATTCCACCTCGTCAGTACGGTTATTCCGTCTGTCAATACGTTTATTCCATCTGTCAATAAGTTTATTCCATCTGTCAATACATTTATTCCACCTGTCAATACATTTATTCCATCTGTCAATACATTCATTCCATCTGTTAATACATTTATTCCATCTGTCAATACATTTATTCCATCTGTCAATACATTTATTCCATCTGTCAATACATTTATTACATCTGTCAATACATTCATTCCATCTGTCAATACATTTATTCCATCTGTCAATACATTTATTCCATCTGTCAATACATTCATTCCATCTGTCAATACATTTATTCCATCTGTTAATACATTTATTCCATCTGTCAATACATTTATTCCATCTGTCAATACATTTATTCCATCTGCCAGTACACTCATTCCATCTGTCAATACATTTATTCCATCTGTCAATACATTTATTCCATCTGTCAATACACTCATTCCATCTGTCAATACATTTATTCCATCTGTCAATACATTTATTCCATCTGTCAATACATTTATTCCATCTGTCAATACACTCATTCCATCTGTCAATAGGTTTATGTGCCGCGTGAAAACGTAAAGTCCAGTTCTCAGTATGTTTAAACATACACACGCAACCCGTTATTTATTTACCACTAATGGAAGCCTCATCAGTCTGTCTTACTAAATTAAGTTCTAGAAAAAAAAATAAAACAATACAAAATGCAGAGACTTCAGAAAAAGAGTCCTAACATTCCAATTTTAATTAAATGTTGAGACAGGCAGGGGATTCACCTTGCTTGCTTAGGACACCTAGTTCCCCGAGTTGGAGCAACAGTGTACGAAGCCAGTATCTTCAAAAACGTTGAAGTGTTTGAGTTTAGAAGTTCGATCGGGTGTCGAGGACTGTCCTGTCTGCGTCTTTTCTTACCGTACAAGTGCTCCGCAGTCAACATAAGCTTTAAAAAAAACCGATGTCACCACAGACTGCGCTAGCAATCTCAGTGTTCACGTAGACTCTCTGGCAGGTAATACAAGTACTTCGTTATCAGCATAAACTGTGAAATGTGTCACGCAAGAAGATTTCTGATCTTCTCCCGGCTGACCTCAGTCCTTTGCGTCAATAAGCATCACCTGTACAACTGCTACCTGAGTGAGTCACAGGACAGGCCCTTGATAAGAATAAGTCATGCAGAAAAAAAAAACGAGCCGGAGAAATGTTTGTTGTGAAAGGTGGGAATTGAACTAACGGGCACATGTCAATATGCCACCTGTAATGGATAGATAATGGAGCTAAAGAATCATCATCATCATCATCATCATCATCATGTGCCTTCTCCAGAACGAAAGTTGGTGGTAATGAATCTCCAGTTCCCTCACTCTGTCGCCTTGATGGTGCACTCAACCAGGATGTATTCTGTCCATTGTCGTATGTTATCTTCCCATGTATCCTGTCCATTGTCGTATGTTATCTTCCCATGTATCCTGTCCATTGTCGTATGTTATCTTCTCATGTATCTGTCCATTGTCGTATGTTTTCTTCCCATGTATCCTGTCCATTGTCGTATGTTATCTTCCCATGTATCTGTCCATTGTCGTATGTTATCTTCCCATATAACCTGTCCATTGTCGTATGTTATCTTCCCATGTTTCCTATCAATTGTCGTATGTTATCTTCCCATATATCTTGTCTATTGTCGTATGTTATCTTCCCATGTTTCCTATCAATTGTCGTATGTTATCTTCCCATGTATCCTGTCCATTGTCGTATGTTATCTTCCCATCTACATTTCTATATTATCCTCTTCCCCATGTACCTTTCAGTTTCGAGAGAATAAATAAATGTCTTGACATGGCTCGGCGATGTGCTACGTATAATGGAATGTAAGATTTTGGTCGTTTCATCACATTGTCTGTTTTGGCGGAATGCTAAATACGAGGGGCGTTCAGAAAGCAATGCATCACATCGTTTTTCTCAGGAGCTGTTTATTCGAAAAGCATGAAATGTATATACAATATACATGGATATGTCATGTAAACATCGGTATTATTCAACATAATCCCCATCAACCTGTACGGGTTTATGCCATCGCGAAACAAGTGCATGTATTCCTAGCCCGTACTAGATTTTCTCTTGATTATGTAGCCATTTCTTTGCTGCATGAATCACTCCTTCGTCATCTTCAAATCTTACCCCTCGGAGTGCATCTTTAAGTGTGCCAAACAGACGGAAATCAGAGGGTGCAAATCGGGACCATAGGGTGGATGGGATAGTACAATCCAACCCAATTTGGTGGTTGTTTCGAGTGTTGCCAGACTTGTGTGAGTGCGCGCATTGTCGTGAAGGAGAAGCAGGTCTGTTGGATTCTTGTGCGGCCGAACTCTGCGAAAACGTTGACTGAGTTTTTTTCAGTGTCTTAATGTAAGTTTGCGAAATGATTGTCTCTCCTCTTGGCATAACATCCTCAAGAATCACACCTTCAATGTCCCAAAAGACAGTGATCATGACCTTTCCAGCTGAAGGAGTTGTCTTGAACTTCTTTCTTCGTGGTGATTGAAGATGATGCCACTCCACTGACTGTCTTTTTTGTCTCAGGTTCAAAATGATGTGCCCAGGTTTCGTCACCTCTTACGATCTTAGCCAAAAAGTTCTCTCCCTCAGCATTGAAACGCTCCAACAATTCAGAAGAAATTGGTATCCTTTGTAATCAATGGTTAATTGTGAGATTTCGTGGAACTCATCTTGCGCAAATCTTAGAAAATCCGAGACCTTTTATAACTGCATTTGCACTGCCATTGCTGACTGATAGCTTTAAGGTCATTTGTTGAGTAGTGATACGATTATCAGTAAGAATAATGGCCTCAGCGTATTTTAACATTTCTGCCTTGGTGGCTGTGGCAGAACGTCCACAGCGCGGCCGATCATGCAACTCCTTATCTCCTCTTATTGATTCTTTGATTCTCTGAACCCAGCGACTGACTGTACTCCTATCGACTGCAAAACTTCCATACACATCACATAGACGCTTGTGAATGTTGACAACAGTTTGGTTCTCTGCAACGAGAAATTTTATCACCATTCGCTGCTTATACCGCAAGTTGCTAACATGCTCCATTTCAACGGTTAGGACAGCCACATTCTTAGGCCGGTTGTGGTGATATTTGCTACACACAGTCGGCACATGCCATATTTAAAGTGTGCAAAATTTCACGCTTCTATCTTAATTATTAGCTGAAAAAGCCGATGTGGTGCATTATTTATGAACGCCCCTCGTATAATGGAATGTTTAAGTTTTGGTCGTTTCCATCATATTGTCTGCTTTGGCGATATTCTTCATATAATGGAATTTTAAGATTTTGGTCGTTTCCATCATACTGTCTGTTTTGGCGATATGCTACATATAATGGAATGTTTAAGATTTTGGTCATTTCCATCATACTGTCTGTTTTGGCGATATGCTACATATAATGGAATGTTTAAGATTTTGGGCGTCTCTTCCCTCCATCATATTGTTACGGTTGGGACAGCACACTTTAATGCTCACCTGGGACATACTGGGACACGATCCGGTTATCATTACCCTGACCTGTCGCCATGATGGAGCTACCAGCGTTAGTGGTTTAACTTAACCTTTAGCCTCCTGTTGAATGATGTAAGTTTCAATCTGCAACTACGATGAGTTATCGTGTATTGTGTTTTATTTGTGTTTTATTTGAACATTCTCTGGGTCTAACTTCAGATTTCGGCTAGAAGTGGTCAATGTCGATGCAGACTCAAGGGAAAAAAATGCGTACCATGGTTAATGGTCTGGGAAGAAGAAAGAGGAATAACGCCACTAGCTAACGGAGTTCGGGCTGATGTCGACACTATTCAGCAGTTTCTGGTCAACTTCTGACCCAAAGCAGCAGACCATTTATGGTCTGGCCGTCTGCAATGACGTTGGCTCGTAACTCAGACCTTAAACTTAGCGTTGTGCAAGTTTGAAGGTCATAGATGGAAGGTCTTGTGCGCCTATTTTAGCGTCATGTTGATGGTGATAACACTGCCCGTTCTGTGTAATCAGCGACCCACAGCTGACACGATATCTGACCAAGACCCTCCTTCCGCCCTTCTCTGTTGACTCAGTTACAGGTTTAGACTGGCTACGGAGGCACCATAGCCTTTATGGCAGTCGAGAGTTTGTTGCACATCCCTTGGTTTTTTAGGTGTTCTCGCAGACTGAAAAAAAAACACAAATAGCCGCCATAACCCACTCCAAAACCGACACGATGTTGTGCCTGAATATCTTCACAGCGTCAGCTGCAAAGAACACAGGCTCCCAGGTTCGCGAACCTTTAGGTTCAGAAATGGTGGGTATTGTTGAAGTATTATGTTATTAAAGGTGTCTCGGAATTGCTATCTAAAACTGTCAACGTCATTAAGGACCTCTACCACGGATATGTTTGTGCAGTTAAGACAGGAGAAGGAATGATCAAATGGTTCTAGATTGAAACAGGCGTGAAACAAGGATGTTTATTATCTCCCTTGCTTGTTGGAATTGCCATAGAATTCATAATGAAAAAAAAAATGTTGCACAGGTAAAACGGGCACTAATTGGGTACATGGGATTCAACTAGAAGATCTTGATTTTGCTGGTGACATAACTCTTATCAGTGACAATGTGAACTGGATGCAAGAAAAAACAGATACCATGTCTTCACTGGCTAGTAAATTAACAAGAAAAAAAAACCCAAAAAATAAAAATTCCTATTAATCAAACAGGAAAAATATACGTAGATGGGGCAGTTGTTGAAGTCGGCCAATTTGCATACCTTGGCAGGTATATAGACCAGGATGGCGACACCAGAAAAGAAGTTAGAAATGCAAAAGCAGCATAGACCTTCAATAATCTTGAGAACATATGGCACTCAAAACGTATAAGCACAAAATCAAGTTAAGATTATTCAATTCAAATTTAATATCCACCCTCATGCGAAAATTGGAAATCAACTAAAGAAACAGACAACAAATTAGATTCTTTTGAAAACAAAGGGCTAAGGAAAATACTTGGCATAAAGTGAAACGAATTCAAGAACAACGCAGAGATAAGACCGATGAACAAATGACAACCTGTCTCATGGGTGATCAGAAAAAGGAGATGAACATACAAGGTCCGACAATTAGGTAATGAGACTGATTTTATTATGACCAATACAAAAATGCCATCTATGAAGCAAAGTATGGAGTCCAAAGAGGCAACATTCGTCTGTGATCTGGCAACTTTTCATCGCCGCCCGATAAGCAGACGACAGACAAGTCCGCATTTTGTTGACCTAGTCAGAGTTGATTGTTACGTAATCAGCATGGAGCAAAAAGCTAACATTAAATTCTGTTTAAAACTCGGAAAAAGTGTCACTGAGACAGTTGAATTGATGCGACAAGTTTATGTGGATAATTATTTATCTCGTGCACAGATATTCAGGTGGTATTCACCGTTCAAAAGTGGTGTGGAAACGATTACAAATGCAACTAGACATTGACACCCAATTTCTGTTCGTAATGAGGAACTCACTGCAAATGTCACAGAACGGATACAAGAAGATCGTTGTTTGACTATGAGGATGATGGCAGATGAATTTGGTGTTAACCGAGAGAGACTATTCGTAAAAACGAAATGGAAGATTTGGGCAAGAAAAAAATTGCTTGCCAATTTGTACCACATTCGTTGTCTGATGAAAAAAAAACATCGGTGTTTTGAGTACGCAATAGCCATTATCAAAACGTGTCGCAGAAATAAAACATTTCTTAAATTTGATTGTTGCAGAGGATGAAACATAGATTCTCCGCTATGCTACCACAACTAAACGCCAAAGTTCTCAGTGGAAGTCATCATCATCACCAAAAGTAAAAAAAAATCGTCTTCAAAAGTCGAAAGTGAAGACATTGTTGGTATGCTTCTGCGACAGCAAAGGAGTTAATCACAAAGAATTTATTTCAGAGGGACGGACTGTCACTGCCAAAGTTTATTTAACTATTTTGAAACGCCTATTGAAAAGGATTCTCCGAGTTAGACCCGAGTATTCAACACCTGGCAGTTTTTTCCCTCTTCGTGATAATGTACCGGCTCACCGGGCGGTAGTTATACAGGAGTATTTGGCCCCAAAACAAGTGTGTGTTCTCAAACATCCACCCTATTCCCCAGATTTGTCTCCCTGCGATTATTTTCTATTCCCAAAATGAAAGTTACCATTGAAAGGACGTTTCTTTGACGATACTGATGACATCCAAAGGGCCGTAACATCGAGTTTAAGGGCCATGCCAACAGAAGAACTGCAGAGGTCACAGAAGAACTGCAGAGGTCACAGAAGAACTGCAGAGGTCGTTCCAGAGTTTGTTAGATCTTGTCACAAGAGGCTTACTTTGAATAAAATACAGGTTAAACCTTCAACTGTTGTTTTTTTTTTTAATCTAATTAGTCTCATTAATTAATTGCTTGAACCTGGTATGTTGGTAACGTGGTGAGAAGAAACAAACAGAGAATCCCAAAACAAGCTAACTAGTGGAACACAACAAGCCGAAGAAAAAGAGGTAGGCCATGTGAAATTCTAAAGAAGACATTGTTAGGAGAGGCCAAATTAACAGGTATAAAATCCCTTGATGAGTTTGAAAAGCTCGCCGAGGACAGGAAAACTTGGCGAACTACCATTCGAGCCCTGTGTGACGTTAAGTTCAGGTTAACTCTGTGTTCAGTTTGTATGTATGTCTCCTAATAATAAGTCAGTGTTAATCACTAGCAGACAAAACATAGCTGAGTGAGATTCTGTCTCACCTCTCCGCTACTGTCCCCAGTAATAGACCCAGACTGGGTAACTGGGTAGGGATCGGTGTAGTCCAGATAACGGTGGAGTCTGCTAAAGAAGTATTCTACCTTCCTATTTTGTAGTTGTTGTTGTTGTTGTTGTTGCTGTTGTTGTTAGTTCTAATCCGGGGAGCACAAAAATACCCCGATAAACTTTCTTATTTGACGTAGAGCTCAAGATCTTCACAGCATAGGCTTCAAAGAGCATCCTGCTTACAGTTCCAGGGAGATGAAACAGCAACAACGACAACAACAACAACAACAACAGGAACAACACCATCAAAAACAACAACAGGAACATACACAACAAAAACATCAATAACAAGAACAATAGCAGCAACAACAACATCAACAGCAATAACAACAGTAGAAACAACAACAGGAACAGCAAAAACAACAACAGGAACAGCAAAAACAACAACAGGAACATCAACAACAACATCAACAGCAAGAACAACAGTAGACACAACAACAGGAACAGCAAAAACAACAACAGGAACAGCAAAAACAACAACAGGAACATCAACAACAACATCAACAGCAAGAACAACAGTAGAAAGAACAAAAGGAACAGCAAAAACAACAACAGGAAGATCAACAACAACATCAACAGCAAGAACAACAGTAGAAACAACAAAAGGAACAGCAAAAACAACAACATGAACAGCAAAAACAACAACAGGAACAGCAAAAACAACAACAGGAACTCAACAACAACATCAACAGCAAGAACAACAGTAGAAACAACAACAGGAACAGCAAAAACAACAACAAGAACATCAACAAGAAGAAAAGAACAACAACAACAGCAACAAAAACAGCAAGAATAACAACAGCAACAACAACAACAACAACAATAACAAACAGCAACAACAACAGCAGCAAGAGCAACAACCGCAAAAAAACAGCAGCAGCAACAACATCACCAACAGTAGTAACCATAACAGCATCAAGAACAACAACAGCACCAACAATAGCAACAACAAAAACAGCACCAGCGACAACGATAACAGTAACAACAACAATAACAACAGCGACAACAACTCACACAGATTTCACATTCTTTGCTTATTTCACATCTTTCGCTCTCTCGACTCTGATCTGAGCCTCACTGTCGACACACGAGCTCTCACAGAGGACAAATTTCCGTGAAAAAATTTTTAAAAAAGCACATTTTAATATCTCAGTTCAAAACATGCGACACAAGAAGAGAAAATATTTCACGTAAAACCCACAAACAATTTGAAAATAAAACAATAGCAAAAACACTTTTTTAGAAAAATAAAGTGGCATTTTTTCGTGGCAAGATTCACGGGTCAGGCAAGAAATTCACAAATTTTCGTGGAAAAGCTGTACAGGAAGTCAATGTGAAAATTAACGAAACAAAATGAAACTGACAGTAAACAATCCAGTATTTGTTAACTGGTTGTAAGAGTATCGTCACATAGTAAAAGGGGTAAAGCCAGCATAAGTCGACAACAAAGGAATCATTAGAAGGGAGGCTGCAGTCTTAAACGACCGAGTTGCAGATTGTTGATGTTGAAAATTCACGAGAGCCACCTCCCCATCCCCCTCGCTTGGGGGGGGGGGGATGGGGAGGTGGAGTGGGAGGGAGGGGGGAGAGGGCGGAAAAAAAGGTGGAGGATGAGCCAATAACAGGGACCCATTTGTCGCTCATTTGTTCTTAGTTTTAAATCCAACAAGTTGCACCCTGGCTATTGTCGAGTTTCCCTCCATTTTCTGACGATTCCTTCCTGATATTTGACCTCACGCTGAGAGTTTCAGGTGCGCGTGTGAATTAGAGTACAATAGAGCTGTTTAGAAGCACTGTTTATTTGTTAATTTATCCTTTTGATTTTTACATATGACTTTACATCAGGAGAAGCGAAAGCAAGAAAGACCAAAGAATACACAAAGAAGAGATACAATGAATAGGCTTGCATGGAAGACGAAGGCCAGAGATAGAAATAACTGTGGAAAGTTTGTCTGCTGCTACGGAGAGAGAGAAATTTTAATTCTAAGCTATTCTTAAAGTGGAAAAAAAAACTATCTGGACCAAAGTTGGACCAAGCAAATGATTACTAAGCTGATAATTAACACTCATTTATTTTCAATCTTGAGCTAATTGCTTGTCTATGCAATTATCGTGGGCTTAAGAGAGAATAGATAACATTTTTTTTCATTTGAGCAAGTGATCATTGTAAGGGAAAGAATCCACAGAAGTCCATAGCAGCTTTAATATATTTTATAGTTATATACCTTGCATGGTTTAGAGTAGGTTTCATCATTCGATGTTTCTCTGACTTGTCCCTGTATACACGAATGCCGCGGAGACGTGGGAGTGTCTGTGTATACAAGAATATCGCGGACACATGGGAGTATCTGTGTATACAAGAATATCGTGGACACATGGGAGTATCTGTGTATACACGAATGCCGCGGAGACGTGGGAGTATCTGTGTATACACGAATGCCGCGGAGACGTGGGAGTATCTGTGTATACAAGAATATCGTGGACACGTGGGAGTATCTGTGTATACAAGAATATCGTGGACACGTGGGAGTATCTGTGTATACAAGAATATCACGGACACGTGGGAGTGAATGCGTTATATCCGTACACAAGAATCATATCAGTATCATATCTGATGCTGGTTAATTCAGAAAATAAAGAACAACAGAGAGGAAGACTGGTAAAAAAAGATAACTAATGGAAACATGTGCAATAATTCAAAATGCTAGTTTTCTTATTGTAGAAAATAGAACAATATTTCGGTTAGAAAATAGAACAATATTTCGCTAGTTACAGCCTACAGAAATTGTGGTTTGTAAAATAAATTTAATGGTTGGAAAATAAAACAAAAAAAGAGGAAGTAAGACGGGAGAAGGGAAGGGGGAGTGATTATAGTAGGTATGTTTTGAATGAGTAACTGGGAATTTACTAATGAGGATGGGAGGGATCAAACGGGGAGGATGTTGGGAGAGGCAGGTGAAGGGTGAGCGGAATGGACGGAGTATAACTAGTTGGGGGGGTGGGGGTGGGGGAAGGAGTTTGCACTCATCTACTTCAAATCACCACAAGCACACAAAGGGAGGGAACACACAGGGGGAAGGTACATGTTATGAAATATGAGTTATTAACGCCCTTTAAATTCCAGAGATAGGAAATCCCCTCAACATTCGCTTTGTACTTTACTGTGTACAGTTTTCTATGGTAATATTAATGAAGATGTTTACTCACGTAATGTTCAATCAGCTGATATATATATCAATGATCGGTCCAATGGAACAGTTATTTACATTTTCTCTTATTTAAACGCTGGCTACAGGACCAAAAGATATCAATGCTTGTTTCATTGAATATATATCAAATACTTATACATCTTTATACCTTAATAACTTAATGTACATGTGGCAAATAGAAAAAAAAACAGAAGAAAACCTTGTATAAGAGATACATTATGTAAGTTTTTTTTTTCAACACATATGTCATATTTCGTTTATGATTTATTACTGCTTATTGTATTTTTGGCGTATTTCTGCCATTGAAAGTGGTAACTGTAGTTCAAGCGAGGACACATAGATTATGCGATCACAACAGATAATATCTTCTTTGTTGAAGGTTTAACATTTAAACTTCTCTGATTTAAAACTTGAATATTTTTACTGTAAAAAACGTACTCTGTAGGTATCCTCTGTCATATGTAAGAGTTATTTAATTTAAAATTGCACAAGGAATTATATAATTATCTAACATATGTCCATATAGCTTGATCTAAATTGTTTCTACACATGTCGCATACACATTTGTGAAGATACCAGACATACATATATTACTGTACACCTATTAATAATTATGTAAGTTTCCTGTTACCCTTGTCTGGCCTGACCTGTCCAGAGCGTGTCTTTGCCTAATAACTTCATAGTTCATCTATAAACTGTGATTCTTTCAAAACATGTGATTTCGCCAAAAAAAAAATTACCCGTGTTATCTCTCTTTGGTGTAGATTACTCTAAAAATAACCATGAAAACTTGCTGAAATATGGGTTAGGGGAATGAAAAGTTATAATTAATTTTTCTAAGTTTGGAATTATAGCAATTTTCAACTTGTAACTCAGATTTTCTTCAACATTTCGCTACAAAAAACTCCCCCTCCTCACAAAAAATAATAAAAAACTTGGTACTGGGCACCGCCTGAATTTGATTGTCGAACAAAAGTATTACACTGTGACCGATATGAACAGGATGTGCAAAATAATAATAATAAAAAATAATAATAAGAATAATAATAATAATAATAATCTCTTCACTGCAGTGAGTCTGCATCTTTCTTCATCTCCTCCGCCTCATGGTAGATTTGAAACTTTTTGTCTCTGTTAATTGTAACTTTCACTCCAAAATAACGCTGCCAAGGTTAGTAGATCGTCCGTGTCTATGCGCATCAATGCTCAGATCATATTTAGGCTAAATCTAAATAAAATATGAAGCAGCACATTTCTAAAACTACCGCACTTTTGGTCGAATTTTCGATCCTTCCGTTTCCTCAATGCGTGCCAATGGTCGGTATTTCGATCATGGTTTGCTTCAATAAAAGAACCGGTGTAACATTTAGATTGTACATATTTCGTCCGGGTTTCCGGCGACACTTTTCAAAATGGTGAAAGAGTGCTTAGTTACGTGTGATGCCGAACGAGAAAAAGGAAGAGAAACATAGAAAATTTTCAATTTTTGACGATGTAGATAGGGGTATGGACATGGCCTGTGACCACCCCACTGCTCTTGAATGTATCATAAGTAGATCTAGACATATTAGACAACTGGAGAAGTAGTTAGGAGGTTATTTCAGACATTAACTTAGCGAGAATGCAACATAGAATCACAATGTGAGATCGACAAGTAGATCTAGATATCTCAGATGGTAAGTAGTGCATATCTAGACCTAGCCGATGGTGAGCTGGGCACAATCATTGTCTAAAAACATCACATTACTTCTTTTTTCCTAAAAAACTCTGCATTTATGAAATTTCATACATTTAGTTATATTTTGAAACATAATAAGTACACGGAAGTACATGGAAATACTGTTTTCCATTCCATTTTACAAATATACCCTCTGTACATATCAAGACCTGCATTTTTATTCCGGCACCCAACTGAACGTCCGCGTTTCTTCCTGTGATACGGGAAGAGTTAATTTCCTTTCAGTTTCCTTCCAACCAAAATTTCTCATCAAAATTTATTTTGGCTGGGCATGTACAGTAATTTAGACGTGAAAGAGTTAACGATTTTCCAACGTAAGATGTGGATGCTTTGAAGGTGAGAGATAACTGGCTGCTTACGGAGAGAAATTAACATTTATTGGCGCAGACCGGTTTTTCCAACTTTACCATCAACAAAAGATAGATAAAAAAAAACATGATTCGAACCGGTGTTTCCAGGGTGAAAAACTGGTTTTGGAAAAGACAACCACACTCTTTTTAATGTTACCCAGCATTACCGCTGTACTTCTTTTTCTCCTTTTCCCATTGATTTTTCTAGTCGAAATGACTTCTAGTATATTGTTGTTTTGTCTTTTCTTCTTCCTCAAGTACCTTTCAAGTGCTGAGGGGACAAATAGACGTCTTGATAAGGCTGAATTGTTTCATCCAGTGGGATACTTAAAGTTTCTGTAATTTCCTTCCTTCATCCCTTTTGTGGTCGACATTTCTCTCTGTTTCCTACAATTCTTAGCATGAAGGTATTGTATGATATACATACTGTCTATGCAGTAGTCGTGTAATGTGGTCAAACCATTTGACTTGTTTCTGGATGCAGTGTAATACAGGTGTTAGTCCAGCCCTGATGGTATCAGGATGTCAGATTTGTTATCCTATTTATTTATTTATTTATTTTTCGCTTATAAGCCAATACGTGCAGAAAAAAATTTTTTTTCAGGTTATTGGTTGCTATGGCAAGCAGAGTGACAGAGAAGTGAATGAAAATTAGGGTAAAATGAAATAACGGACCGTTAAATGGAATTAAAAAATGAAACGAAACGAAAGTAGCAGCTTCAGTACCCGAAAAGTACAGTGAAATATTAAAAATCAATAACAACAAAAGCAAATGCAACTTTTCGTTCGTGATGTTCACTATAATAAGTGTCCAGCATATCTGGGCCAAGTTTTCATAACATTTTCGCAACCCACATCAAATATTTTTTTGAGGTGCTTCTTTGTGCTTTGTTTTTAACCTTTCATTGCAGCATTTTCCGGATGAGAATTCTGGCTCTGTTTGCTGCCTGTTTTTCTGGATCTGTTGGTGACATTTGACCTTGTCAGTGATGGAAGTAGCTGGAGCACGTGGACTGATAAGAGTTGTTACTTATCGGGTCATGTTAGCCGACTTAGCCAGTCTTTCCCTTGGTTCTGGCTTGTATAAATACCCAGGTCTCTGTGACTGTTTCCATTAGTAAAATTTCCTAGGACTTGGCGTCTTACCGGCTAGAGCCAGCTACATCATATTAGTACCATAGGTAAGAAAATCTAACTGTTTTTTAATCAACATTAGGTAAAAGTCAGGCGAGTGAGTGGCGAAGTGGTTAGTACACTAGCCTCTCATGGCAAAGGTCGGTGGTTTGAATTCTACCGGAAACGCCCCAGTCATCCAGCTGTAGAAATGGGTCCCCCGATTCTTGAGCTGGGAAAGGAAAAGCGCCTATGTGTTATGCTGACCACATCGTCCTCTAGTGGGTTGACAGATCAAAGAAAATATGGTCCCTAAAACTAAAATCCTTAGGTGCCTCCACGGTGTACCAGTTTTACCTTTATCTTGTGTAAACATTATATACAGGACCGCAGGCTAATGAAATGTCTTCGTGAAAACCTGCTACCATCAAACTTTTCAGTCACTGAAACACTGTACGGAGATGTAGAACAGCTGAAAAAAAAAACAGACGCACATTCTACTGTCTAGCAGGGCTGTCTTGACACCATTGTAGGCGCTGGCTAAAGCAGTGCATTAGGAGCCCCTACCCAGGCTGGCCAGTGTTTAACTTACTCAAGGAAGACTTAAGCTGACAATATCTGAAGCACAAAGACACTTCAGCAACTTTTTTGGGTCAGAGAAAAGTGCACCACTGTCGCAGTACTACTCCAGTAACCGACTATCAGAATGGGCGGAAGTTCAAATAACAAAATCTGGCGTCGTATTTTTCTCTAGGGGAGATTACAGCAATAATATGTGCACTGTCCTCTAAAGGGTTGACTCATCCCGTGCCATAGTCGCTATAGTGATAACTTCCAGTTACTGAGTTGCATGCCATAGTCGTTATAGTGACAATTCATTTGTTTCAATAAAACAACCGGTGTAATATTTAGATTATACATATTTCGTCCGCGTTTCTGGTGACACTTTTCAAAATGGTGAAAGAGTGCTTAGTTACGAGCGATGCCGAGTGAGAAAAAGAAACATAGAACATTTTCAATTTTTGAGGATGTAGATAGGGGTATGGACATGGCCTGTGACCACCCCACTGCTCTTGAATGTATCCCAAGTAGATCTAGACATATTAGACAACTGGAGAAGTAGTTAGGAGGTAATTTCAGACATTACTTTAGCGAGAATGCAACATAGAATCACAATACGAGATCGACAAGTAGATCTAGATATCTCAGATGGTAAGTAGTGCATATCTAGACCTAGCCGATGGTGAGCTGGGCACAATCATTGTCTAAAAACATCACATTACTTCTTTTTTCCTAAAAAAACTCTGCATTTATGAAATTTTCATACATTTAGTTATATTTTGAAACATAATAAGTACACGGAAGTACATGTAAATACTGTTTTCCATTCCATTTTACAACTATACCCCCTAACATATCAAGACCCGAGGTTTTTGCATGGCACGGACGGGAACGTCTGCGGTTTTTTTTTTCTGGGCACGGGAAGAGTTAATGTCGATCACAAAGGAAAGAGAGTGAAAAACTCGTAAACCGGGGATAGGAATAAATCAAAAATCAAATCGTCACTATTAACTCTAAATCTTGTCTGGATTAAAAAAAAATCATTCTTAATCTTTTATGATGAATAGCAGCCTTTCACTACCTGCAGAACCTAATACAAATAATAAAATGCCCATAACAACGAAAAATATAATATTACACTGCTATTTAGGGCGAAAGTAACTTTATGCTTTTCAGATATAAACAATAAATGGATAAAAAGAGAAAATTATAAACAAAGGTTATGTTATTTGGAGAAAAAATGCAACAAAATACTCTGGAAGGAAATTAGAATACAACATTAAATTCTAAAAAGAAAAAAAAATTGCTGAACAATAATGAAAAATAATCAAAATCTTAATTTAAAAAAAAAAAGATAACAGTAGTTATAGGACCTGGTGATCACGGGAAAACTCAAGGGGAAAAAAGGAAGACGGGGCAGCGGGAATTATCGCTTCCTTTTTCGTTTTCATGTTTGTTATCATCTCTTGCAGTATTCATTTGTATGTCACATGTTATGCTTCAGTGTAGTTTATTTTATGAACATGGCGTTAGCGCCGAATTTCTTATCTTCAAACCTTTGAACTTTGCTTTAAATGAGACTTTTTTCTCTTGTAATGAATCTATAACTGCACTTACTACACAGACAAAAGTCACGAAAGAACAATGGACAAATTTGTTCTGCTCACTATATTCATGATCGTGGTGTGCTACTGGCCACAACCTGGGCTAGGTCACGGCCGTCTATGGGATCCTCCAGGTCGAAGCACCATGTGGAGACGAGGCTACAACACGCCAGTAAACTATGACGATGACCAACTGTATTGTGGCGGGCTGCAGGTAAGTTCCACTTGCTGAAATGGTATAAACAAGTATCTTCATTTTTGTCCAGGCGTTTTTTTTTTCTTGAAACTGAACGAAACAGGGTTTTGGGAAAATAAAATGAAACAGCAGTAATTAGTATTCACTTCACGGTGAAGTAGAGTTTGTTATTCATACATTTCTGAATTTTAATTTATTGTTCGTCGCTTGTAGGGAATTAGTTATTCGCAGTTCCGGTTAATTTTATACTGACTCTCATTACTGGAGTAAGTCTTCGAGGAAAGCTACAATATAATCTAACGGCGATTCTTGGAAAAAAATGCATAATTCAGCAATATTGCACCACGACATAAAAAATAAGAAAAGCAACAGACTGAGATGGCTTTGATACCTGGAGAGGATAGAGCAGAACAGACAGACAAAAAGAGGCTATGAAAGTGATAAACGGAGACAGACCACGAGGCAGACCAAGACAACTGTGGCGTGACAACGTAGAAGAAGACTTACACGCCCTAGGCAAGTGACAGGAGAAGACTAAGAACAGAGAGGAATGGAGACAAGTCTTGTCTGCAGCAGTGATTCGGAAAGCTAATGAAGAATGAATCAATTTTTAAAAACAATCAATGACAGCAAATAAACATTCTTCGTTTCTTGAACGGACTAGTTAGTTACGTACCGTCACCCATGTACTCTGGGACATGTCGATAAGTTCTACAGTTCCTTCTTTATTGCATCTATCACCATATAAGGACTCATAACTTCCGTTCTTCCAAACTTCTTGTGGCTTTTAATACACAAAATATTTTGACCTACCAGGTTTCACCTCTAGTTCATTCAGTCTGGACAAGAGTGCTGATTGGCAGTTATCAGTGAAGCATTTTACACGATCAGTTTCTTTTATTGCATTTATGACGTCGGCTCGATCCACAGAGTGGGCTAAGCAGATCCCATGAATCATTTGCTACTGGAGATTTACCTCACGTCATTTTCACGGCGACTAAAGTATTTTTTCTTTTCTAGAAAATTCTTCTTGTTGGGACTATCAGGGGCATAGCGCCATGTTTTGTACCTCATTTCTCAGTCAGTCGCCTTCTTTCATTTTGAACTTAACCTACGACAGTTTGATCACATTCTGTGCCCGTTTTGTTTTCTTACAAGGATGAGGCTACAAAGAAAGCCAACTATTTGATTTTTCGTGTATTTTTTCGTGTTTTTAATATGTTGTGTTGTTTTTCTGCGTGATCCTTCAAACAGGCTTTTGCCGAAATATTATTTTGTTGAATGTTCTTCATATAAATGTGTTCGTCTTACTTTCTGCCATTCTTGTTTCTATCAACTTTTAACACTCTTTTCCATTCTTATATAAATTGACCTCTGTCTGCCTTCATTACTATACTCTAAAAAAAAACATAACAAATACGATGTTGTGATTTAAACTGAAGTTTCCTGATCAGACAAGGGCAAATTGCCTGAAACGTTCATTTGGACATCAACTTCATGTGCTGACCTGAATTGTACTCAGAAGATGATTCATGAGCACAGAAAAGCGACACTAATCAAAACAGCATTTTTGGCAATAACTCATGACACGTTCACAAGAATCATGTGAAACTTACTGAATACAAAACTCACTGCCCATGTTATTGAATAAAAGATTGACGCTCCTCGGATCAATTCATTTGAAAAATCAGTGCGCAAGTATGGCTCATATCACTGCAGAACAACGACTCATCATCATTGGACGTTTACAGACTGAACAGTCACAAAGTGTAGTGGCCAGACAATATAATGTGGTTAGAAGTACCATTAGTCACCTCTGGTGACGATTTCAAGAAATTGGCTCACTTGCAAACCGGTCGCGCAGTGGAAGACCCATAGTCACAACTCCTGCCGAAGACCTCTTCATACGGCTGTGTCACCTTGGGAATCGATTAGCATCTGTGTCCTCAGAAGTCCAGTCAACAACAACAGCTTGTCGAATTTCAGATCAAACGGCCAGGAATCGGCTGCACGACGCTGGTCTTTGGGCTAGAACACCCTAAAGAGGTCCTGTTCTTAGAGACCGGCATCGCCAGAACCGACTGCAGTAGGCGAATCAGCATCGTAAATGAACCGTTGCGAATGACTGGAGAAGGGTTTGGTTTAGTGATGAATCATTCTTTCTGTTCCACCGACACAATAGACGGAGAAGAGTTTATCGAAGAGTTCATGAGCGCTACTCCCAGAACTGCGTGGATTAGGCTCCTCCACATGGTGGTGGAGGTGTACTGGTATGGGGGGCGAATAACTTCATGGGAAGAAGTGACCTGGTGCAAATTGAAGACGCCTGAATGCCTACGATACGTCGCTGAAATTCTTCGTCCTCACATCCTTCCACCTCTGGCTGCACCAGGGTCGATTTTTCAACAGAATAACGCTCGAACTCATGAAGCACAACTCACCACCCAATTCCTTGCTGACAACAACGTCCAGACTATTCTGTGGCCACCTATGTCATCAGACATAAACTCAATAAAACACTTATGGGATAAACTCAAGAGACAAGTTCGCCAGCGAGACGTGGCGCCAACCAATCTCCGACAGTTGTCTTTTACACTGTGGGAAGAGTGGGCAGCCATCCCACAACAACAGATCCAACATCTAATCGGATTCATGCCAATGAAATGTCGTTCTCTGATACAAGCAAGAGGAGGCCATACACCTTACTGAAACGGAGGCCTCAGTCACAAAGAATAAATGTCCAAACCAATTTGAATGAACATCATTTAATTGTTAAAGTTTCTTCGTCCCAAGGTTGAAGCATTAATTCCGTAAAATAAAATGTTGATACAAGTTTGAAATGTGGTGTCCATTATGACTACAGTAGTGTTGCGTTTTCTTTTTTAAACAGTATAGAACCAGTTTAACCATAGTCGTCATTTTTCTCGTGTCTCTCCTTTTGTTCACAGCACGAGATTGCCATGGGTTACAAATGTGGACTTTGTGGAGATCCATATGACGGAGTCCGTGAGAACGAGACAGGGGGCAAGTACGCAACAGGAACTATAACTAACATATACACTCAAGGACAGAAAGTGACAATTCAAGTGGACCTCACGATCAATCATAAAGGTGATATTATGTACAGAATATTAGAATATTTTTAATGTTAGATTATTATTATTATTATTATTGCTGTTGTTGTTATTGTTATTATTATGAATACTAAACCGTATTCTCGGTTGTAGGCACGTTTCAGTCTGCCTCTCATCTCACTGAGAAAGTCTTACTGTCAGTGATTTCCCTGGTCGCTCTCCAGGTCGATGTTATTCGAGACTGGGTTGTTTCATTGTGAAACAGCATGATACTGCTCATGCATCCTTTCTGATGCATCCACATATAATCAAGTATCCATATGAGCAAGGCAACATCCCTTATATATATATATATATATATATATATATATATATATATATATATATATGCTAGACCACGTAGAATTGTGTGGCAGGGAAGCCAACGCCTGTTTTAACTGTCTTTCTTTTCCTAAAGAAATTCCCAAGTACATATTTCCTGTGGTTGGTTTGACCTTGGTGCTGGTTGGTCCGAAAAAAAAAATTCTACCTCAGTTGGGAAGTTGAACCTGGGCCTTCCGGTAGGCTCACGAGTGCACTAACCACCATACCATCGTCGAATCATAACGTGTATCATCTAAAAAATTTCCCAGTCTCAATGATAGCTCATCGTTTTCGTTCGTATTATAAATGTGTAAATGACTGTGTAGACGTATGCTCCTCATGGGTGTATTGCGTGATCTGGTGGTGAATGAAGTATATGAGATAACTCATGTTGTAAATACCTCACCAAGCAACAATATCCAAACAAACAAGCACTTCTCGCTGACTTCTACCGCGACTCATGAACGATCTCTATATTGAAGAACAAGTCCAAGTACAAGTCAAACTCCGAAATCTCACATATATATTTCATGTTTAGTCACTTTCTCAGCACTCATATAGACAGAAATATAAAGACTTCGCATACTTTCGTACGTCCAACCTCTAGCTTTCACACAGCTGTTCTAACTCCAAAAGTCTCGACAAAATCCTCTCTCCTGACTAAATTCAGTAAATCACTTGACCAAATCACTAAGGTTCACATCGTCACATGTGGTTTAGTAAGGTTTAGTAAGGCCTGAACAGCCACGAAATACCTAGTAACCTGTACGCTAACTATAACCTGAAAGAAGGATTATCTATTATTGTATACTCCAGGCTACTTTGAGTTCAAGGTCTGCTCCAGGAACAGCGCCAGCATCAAGGAAACTCAGGAGTGCTTCGATAAGAATGTACTTCAGTTGGCAGACGGTTCTGGCACGAGATATCAAGTCTCCAGCGGAAATGGGATGAAGAAAGTTGACGTCATGCTACCATCTGGACTGGTCTGTGACTTCTGTATTTTGCAGTGGCGCTATCATGCAGGTAATGTTTTAAAAAATATTAACTACAACATTCAGAAACTTTTTCTTGCTTAATGCAAGCAGGCTATATCATGTTTTCCCTCACCGACGTAAGTTCAGCTGCAATATCTTTCACACTATCCAAAACTTTACTATTCAGCAGCTGTATTTGACCAACGAGAAGGTAATGTCATACTGTTTCTGTTGATTCTTAATTGTTGGTTTTATTTTTTTTTTCAACTTTCGGAAAGTCTTAAGACCTTATAATGCTGCAACAGTTCTCTGTCGTATTTAATCTTGATGTTCTGCTATGAAATCTCCACGAAGACCTGGACATTTATTCTTTTCCTTTGCATCCCTGGTCACTTATTTTATTGTGAAACTTTCATGCTAGCTCTCTGTACGTTAAAAAAAAGTTCTTCATGTTTAAAATGTCTGTCTGTACATTGTCCCGCCAACGCGTATGAATAATTCCCTTAGTGACGTCCAGTCACGTTTTCTTGTTTCACACGTCAAAAAATTTACGTAGTAATAAATTGCCGGGAAATCTAAGGACCACAGGGAAGAATAAATACCTGGGCTGTCAAAAAGGTTTCAGTGTAAAGAAAGGGAAACGGTCCATATCGTCAAAAAGACTTCAGTGTAAAGAAAGGCCACCATAGAATTGTGAGATAGGGAAAGGTCAAAATCATGGGGCCAAGAAGGTTTCAGTGTAAAGAAAGGGAAATGATCCAGGCCTTCTAAGAACATGTTAAATTCAAGCAAGAAATGTTCAAGCATGTGCCAGATCTTTCAACACAAAGTCAATACAGCCGTGATTTTGTTCAGCGAATTTCTGGGACGAAGAAAATGGAAATATTTTCCTAAATGATTTAAACTGTGGCACTAGAAAGGTCTTACTAGCTATGACCGCAACGTCTTTGTTTTTTTTAAATAATAGGTGGAGGAAAAGACAAAAAACACTCTTTGTTTATAGGTGCAGGAAAATTAAGAAAATGAAAAAAAATCTTTGCTTATCGACCTTAATTTAGAAAGCTACCAGGGAACGCTTCACTTACATACCCACCCCGGAAAACTTACAGGAACTATATTTGGGGAAAGTTCTTTTTTTTTTCTTCTTGCCATCCTCTTGTTTATCCCTTTACCCATTCTCTGTCCCCATCAAAATCTAGTTTTTCATAAAATACAGACATTTCCTCGTTTTCCGACGCGCCGTTCTACGACGATTCCTTTTTCTAATCATTGGTTCATACTCGTAGTAGGACTTTTTACCGTAAAATTACTAATATTTTTATGAGTATACAGTACTTTGCCATCTACATGAAGGATCATTCTAGTTTATTTCTATGCCTGTCTAATGCCAATAAAGTACTGGGCACTCACTTCACATTCTCTTTACTTTCGCTAAGGCTGAAACATGCATGAATGCATTGTGTGCTATGTAGGATACAGCAAAAGGAATGGAGTAGATAGACGTGACAGATAAAAGAGACATTCTGTCCTTTATCACACAACTTTGTGTCTCTTTTCTAGACATTGTATCTTGCGCTTATAACAAACATAATTAACATGTGAGTGAGAGACAATGAGGTAGCCGATCACGTTGCCCGTAACGCTAGTGCGACAGGTATGTTTCCTATGGACAGGACGAATACACTGAAGTCCGTGGCTGAGGAAATGGTGCAGGAGGAGGAAAGGCCACGTATTGATAATGTATATCTACAGAGGATGAAGGATAGAGGTGTAAGGAGGGGGGGGGAAGGGAGGAAGAGCCGGGTGGCTTGGCTGGGTGGTGGAATTCGAGGGTGCCAGAACCAACAGACGACAGGCACAATTAGTGTTCATACTCTTCGATGGTTTCTGAAACAGAGAGTGTAGCATGCATGGGCATGCCCAGAGTGCAATGACGCTAATCCCTAGATCCAAGAGTCTACATTCACTTCCGCCTGTACGGAACCCACGTGGGAAAGCGAGGACTATCTGTATTCCAATATCTCGTTTTTTCCTCGTTGTTTACGATAGTAATATCCGAAAGCAATTTTCTGAACGTGGATGTGTATCTACCCACGTAGACAGCAGCTGGAAATAAAACAAAGAAACACGAGAGATCAGACGCAATAAAAGTGCTAATTAGCAACAAATGAGATCAGAGAATAAATACAACTATCAGCAAAAAATGTTGGCACCAGCCAAGAGATACTGTTACACACAATAATTACTGTATAAGTATACATATATTGAAAACAAATGCCTAAGGAAAATACTCGGCATCAAGTGGAATGAATTCAGGAACAATGCAGAGATAAGACAGATGACTGAACAACAACTTGTCTCATGGGTGATCAGGAAAAGGAGATGGACATATGCTGGTCACTTGATGAGAAGAAATGATCAGAGAATCCCAAAACAAGTGGAACACAACAGGCCAAAGAAAAAGAGGCAGACCGCGTGAAACTCTGAAGAGGACATTGTTAAGAGAGGCCAAATTAGCAGGCATAAAATCCCTTGATGAGGTTGAAAGACTCGCCGAAGATAGGAAAATTGGCGAACTACTTTGCGAGCCCTATGTGACGTTTAACACCATGGGAAGGATATAAGATATAAGATAAGATATAACTATACACGGAGCCACTGCAGTAAAGCTGTGATACCAAAATGTATAAACTGGGAAAAAAAGTAGGAAAAGCTTTATTACCTAACAAGCACACAGATGTATCTTTTCAGCGTGAGCCTTAATCATATAAAAACACACAGGACGAAGAAGTAGAGAGTGGCGATAAAGTATAAATTCACATGAATGCTGTGTTATAAACAAAAAATCAAAATTCATACTTTTTGTCCTGTGTGTTTTTGTATGATTAAGGCTCACGCCGAAACGTCACAACTGTGTACTCGTTAAGTAATAAAGCTGTTCTTACTTTTTCCCTAGTTTATAGAGATACTGTTAGTGTGACCTGCGTGCAGAAACCAGGCCACATCATTAGCTCGGGAATTGAGAATAAGGTCCAAGTGTTTCAAAAGAAGTGGGAGCCATATTTGGAGGGTAAGAGGGGTGTTTGTAATTTGCATTCTGTCCGTGCCAGGCGAGTGGTAAGGTCAAGTCAGGAGTTTATATACAGTTTATTTTGTCTTAAGGTATAAGGTTTATAGTTTATTTTGTCTTAAGATACTGAGTTTATGGTTTATTTTATGTTAAGGTACTGAGTTTCTGGTTTATTTTGTCTTAAGGTACCTTCTCTCTCTCTCTCTCTCTCTCTTAACTTTAAACAAACTTTAGTGGTTGGATGATCAAAAGGACAGACTGGTCAGCTGATGGTAGCTTTATGGGAAGGAAATACACACACACACATATATCTGGAAATTTGCTCTCACAAAATCTAGCGACTTAATATGATTTGATTTTTTTATGAAGTTGAACGAAATGGCGAAAACTTAAGATTAGCTCCTTTCAGTACAGTTTTGCGGAAAAGAATAGACCTTTTTCAATGTGTTTTTTATGTACAAGGAAAGACCTTTTCTCAATACAGTTTTAAGTAAAATGATAGACCTTTTTTACAATATAGTTTTATGAAAAGCATAATCAATACAACTTTACACAAAAGGATAAACATTTTTTTTTCAATACAATTTTACGGAAAAGGACAGATCTTATAAATGTCAAACCAACATATAATGCTATATGGAGAAGAAACTAAATTCCGTGGCTGAGGAAATGGTGCAGGAGGAGGAAAGGCCACGTATTGATAATGTATATCTACAGAGGATGAAGGATAGAGGTGTAAGGAGGGGGGGGGAAGGGAGGAAGAGCCGGGTGGCTTGGCTGGGTGGTGGAATTCGAGGGTGCCAGAACCAACAGACGACAGGCACAATTAGTGTTCATACTCTTCGATGGTTTCTGAAACAGAGAGTGTAGCATGCATGGGCATGCCCAGAGTGCAATGACGCTAATCCCTAGATCCAAGAGTCTACATTCACTTCCGCCTGTACGGAACCCACGTGGGAAAGCGAGGACTATCTGTATTCCAATATCTCGTTTTTTCCTCGTTGTTTACGATAGTAATATCCGAAAGCAATTTTCTGAACGTGGATGTGTATCTACCCACGTAGACAGCAGCTGGAAATAAAACAAAGAAACACGAGAGATCAGACGCAATAAAAGTGCTAATTAGCAACAAATGAGATCAGAGAATAAATACAACTATCAGCAAAAAATGTTGGCACCAGCCAAGAGATACTGTTACACACAATAATTACTGTATAAGTATACATATATTGAAAACAAATGCCTAAGGAAAATACTCGGCATCAAGTGGAATGAATTCAGGAACAATGCAGAGATAAGACAGATGACTGAACAACAACTTGTCTCATGGGTGATCAGGAAAAGGAGATGGACATATGCTGGTCACTTGATGAGAAGAAATGATCAGAGAATCCCAAAACAAGTGGAACACAACAGGCCAAAGAAAAAGAGGCAGACCGCGTGAAACTCTGAAGAGGACATTGTTAAGAGAGGCCAAATTAGCAGGCATAAAATCCCTTGATGAGGTTGAAAGACTCGCCGAAGATAGGAAAATTGGCGAACTACTTTGCGAGCCCTATGTGACGTTTAACACCATGGGAAGGATATAAGATATAAGATAAGATATAACTATACACGGAGCCACTGCAGTAAAGCTGTGATACCAAAATGTATAAACTGGGAAAAAAAGTAGGAAAAGCTTTATTACCTAACAAGCACACAGATGTATCTTTTCAGCGTGAGCCTTAATCATATAAAAACACACAGGACGAAGAAGTAGAGAGTGGCGATAAAGTATAAATTCACATGAATGCTGTGTTATAAACAAAAAATCAAAATTCATACTTTTTGTCCTGTGTGTTTTTGTATGATTAAGGCTCACGCCGAAACGTCACAACTGTGTACTCGTTAAGTAATAAAGCTGTTCTTACTTTTTCCCTAGTTTATAGAGATACTGTTAGTGTGACCTGCGTGCAGAAACCAGGCCACATCATTAGCTCGGGAATTGAGAATAAGGTCCAAGTGTTTCAAAAGAAGTGGGAGCCATATTTGGAGGGTAAGAGGGGTGTTTGTAATTTGCATTCTGTCCGTGCCAGGCGAGTGGTAAGGTCAAGTCAGGAGTTTATATACAGTTTATTTTGTCTTAAGGTATAAGGTTTATAGTTTATTTTGTCTTAAGATACTGAGTTTATGGTTTATTTTATGTTAAGGTACTGAGTTTCTGGTTTATTTTGTCTTAAGGTACCTTCTCTCTCTCTCTCTCTCTCTCTTAACTTTAAACAAACTTTAGTGGTTGGATGATCAAAAGGACAGACTGGTCAGCTGATGGTAGCTTTATGGGAAGGAAATACACACACACACATATATCTGGAAATTTGCTCTCACAAAATCTAGCGACTTAATATGATTTGATTTTTTTATGAAGTTGAACGAAATGGCGAAAACTTAAGATTAGCTCCTTTCAGTACAGTTTTGCGGAAAAGAATAGACCTTTTTCAATGTGTTTTTTATGTACAAGGAAAGACCTTTTCTCAATACAGTTTTAAGTAAAATGATAGACCTTTTTTACAATATAGTTTTATGAAAAGCATAATCAATACAACTTTACACAAAAGGATAAACATTTTTTTTTCAATACAATTTTACGGAAAAGGACAGATCTTATAAATGTCAAACCAACATATAATGCTATATGGAGAAGAAACTAAATTCAAAACAGTGTGAGTTAAGATAAAGAACTGATTCTCCGAAGAACCGTGGAGCCTTTTAAGAATAATTGTTTTTGCTTGTTTTGATACCAAGCAACTCTTATTACTGTTGACAGCACTAAGACAGCAGGGGTAGAGCCAGAATTATGGTGCAGATTTTTTTTTAAGTGTAACTGATATGAGAGTGTTACTATACTGGTATTTGAAGTTGTCTTTGTAAAATTAGATAATATCTGCGGCAACATAACAAATTGTCATTATGATGTCAGAACATCATTTGAATTATAAGATCATTCTCTGGGGATTATATGTTTTTTTTCTGTGTTATGTTGTTGTCGACAGATGTTATGTTATTGTTAACAGGTGGTGCGTTTTTGTTGAAAGGTGTTATATTGTTGTTGTTGAAAGGTGTTGTGATATTGTTGAGAGGTGTTGGGTTATTTTTGGCAGATGTTATTTTTATTGTTTACATGTGTTACGCTATTGCTGACAGATCTTATGTTTTTGTTGACAGGTATTATTGTTGAGAGGTGTTATGTTATTGTTGACAGGTGTTGTTTTATTGTTTACAGGGTTTTTGTGTTATTAAAATTCATTATCCTTGTGTCACAACAAGACGTATGTAATTTTGGACATCTATGTCAAGTAGTGTCATTCTGTAGAACCACGACTGTTGAAACTACTCTGTGTGACAACATATGTGCCCATATCTTTCCTGTGACCTGTAAGTACATACTAGCGAGTGACCCGATGAGCTGCAGGCCTGCCTGCCTCTTCTTGAGATGCTGAGCACGTATTTCATCCAGGGGACTGAATTCCCTCCGGTGGAACTTGAACCATCGGTCCCACGTTAACAGTATATTTCTTTTCCTGCGGTTGTTTCCCCTGCTGTTCAGACTTAAGAGTGGTTGATTCCCTTGTTATTTTTCACATGAAGATTGTGGAGAGGGGAGGTGATTTTACCTTAATTTGTTAAGCTAGTAGACGCTTCTAAAATAACATCTTTCACGTGCAGTGAGCGTTTCTACGGGCACAAGGGACTTTTTTTTCTGGAAAAGGGGGGGGGGGGGGGGGTTGTTATAAAGTCTTTGATTTGGATACATCCTAGTGCTGACTCTCACCATTAAAGCAGTGTTTGTGTATTCATTATGGTGTAACTGTTATTCAAGAGAGACAACTAGAAACGGAGGCTAGAGAAATGATGATTTTTTGGAAACGATCTCATCCCATTTTGAGCAGAGCGAGCATAGACTAAATACACACGAAAGGTGTTAATCACATAATCCGCTTGAAGTGAGTTAATTGTATTCTACAATCGGAGATGACCGTTTTTAAATTTGTGATGATTTAATGAAAAAAAAACTTGGGGTGACTGATGGTTGCTGGTAATAGTTTATCTAAGCTATCATCTCTCTCTCTTTCTCTCTCTCTCTCTCTTTCTCTCTCTCTCTCTCTCTCTTCAACAATTCTCTATCAAATTCTGCTAAAGTTGACACTGGTATTCCGCAAGGTTCTATTCTAGGCCCGTTGCTCTTTGCTATCTATATCAATGATCTTCCACTTCATCTTAAACACTCTTCTTGTGACCTTTTTGCCGATGATTGCACAGTCTACACCAGTGACTACGATTGTGTTAATCTAGAATCAACTCTTCAGGTCGAGTTATACAATTTAATTGGATGGAGCAAAAATAATAGCATGATTATAAACACCGATAAAACAAAATCAATGCTCATAACAACAAGACAGAAACTACAAAACGCAACAAAAACAACACTTCGGCTCTGTACAGAAACATCACAGATAGAAAACGTTAGCGAGCACAAAACACTAGGTCTTATTATTGACCAACATCTGACCTGGAACTCTCATGTGCAATGTCTAACAAAACTCATCGCACAAAAAGTATACCAATTAGCTAAAATTAAGCACTTCATAGATCAAGACACTAGGAAGACATACTACATAGCTCATATACAAACACATTTAGACTATTGCTCAACAGTTTGGGATGGTTGCTCAGTGCCAAATACAAAGAGGCTTTGCTCTCTCCAAAAGCGAGCAGTAAAGCTCATTAGTGACAAAGATCAAGCACAAACAACTAAACATCACAAACGTATCAAAATACTACCCCTTAAGAACAGGTTCCTCTTCAACAAAGCCAAGTTAGTACATCAGATTCTTTCACGGCATTCCCCGCCTTATCTATGGAACCTGTTTAAATTTAGCCCAAAGTGCAGCCAACGCTTGAACAACATATGTCTTCCAGAACCTAGACTTGATCTTTACAAGAAAAGCTTTAGTTATTCTGCTGCTCATCTTTGGAATACCCTCCCATCCTATATAAAAAATATAAATTATACTCCTTCCTACAACTACAAGCTTTCCCAGTATCTATTTGATGTCGACTACATGCCTCCATGAATTATAAAACTTAAAAGTTATCTTAAGCTGCTCTTACAGACACCGAATACAATTAATTGTTTTCTGTATAGTCCCGAAAATTTTGTTTAGTAGATAATCATTTATAATGTATGTAGTTACTTCTATACTGAGTGAATGTTTAAGAGTGAAACGTAAATGTTATATTTTATTTTATGTCTCTCAGCTTCAATGTTAGTTATGTTTGTTATATGAACAGCATATTTGTAGAATGTCTGGAATAGAGTGAAAGATGTATGATAAAGGGCAGAATGTCAGACGGGCCTGCGTGCCCAATTCTTAACCCTTTTGAAATAAAGATCAATCAATCAATCTCTCTCTCTCTCACACACATCCTATCAAGCTCTGTTCTAAACATAACTTGTTAGAAATTATTGTAACGAATTCTTTCTTCTTTTAAAATTATAATTAACTCTTTCACTTCAGAACAACACTGCTAGTGCTGGAAGAATTTACACATCTATGTGAATAAAAAAATGGGATTTCCAACACATTTGATACATTAATATCACTGCCCTATCTAGACCAACAGGCAGCAGTAAAGAATAAATGGTGAAACAACAACTTGGTTTGACATTAAACAAGGGGTCTGCCAGGGGTGCATATTCTCGCCTTACTTATTTAACTTGTATACTGAAAATATAATGAGTAATGTTAGAGAAGATGTAGACAAAGAATACTACGATGTCATAAAAATTGGACGTTATGAAATACCAGAGATTAGATATGCTGATGACACAGTATTACTGTCCACAACACAAAAAGGAATGGAAAAACTAATTATGTCAGTCCGTACGAATAATGAAGAGCAAAACCTCTATCTTAGTGCCAAGAAAACTAAATTGATAACAGTTGAAAAATAGATAAGGCAGGTAAAATATGTATCATTGAAAAAAAATGGAAGAGATGGAGAATTTTGAATATCTTGGATCACTACTAACTAATAATGGAGAAACACTGAGTGAAATTAAAAGGAGGACAACTATCGCTCTTCAGAAAATAAAACAACTAAATAATCTGTGGAGAGGAACAGACCGAACTACAAGAATAAGATTTGTAAGGGCATGAATCTTTCCAACCGCAACATATGCCTGAGAGTCCTGGACACTGAGAAACACATAAATGCTTTTGAATGTAAATGCTAAAGAAGAGTTCTTCAAATATCATTGACACAAAAAGAACAAATATATCCAAACTACAAGAGCGTAATACTGAAGAAGGCTGGCTAGTAAAGAGAATTAAACAGAGAAAACTTAAATATTTTGGACACATTAAACATCATGATAATCGAGAGAATACCGTCTTGGACGGATACATAATGGGAAAAGGAAAGAGATGAAGACCAAAACGAAGATGGCTGCAAGACATTGTTGATAATCTGCAAATGGATTTATCAGCAGCAGGGCATCTTGCTTACAACCGAGAGGGCATGCAGGAGAGCTGTTAAGGAGGCAAAGTTCCCTAAGGGACATGCAAATGACTGACTGACTGACTGATGCGAATCATGTTTGAAACGATCTTTAGGCAAATGTAAATAAAATAGAAAAATAGCACAGTTGTAACCCAACCTTTACTTTTAAATTATAGAGCAATTTTCTTCAATTTTTTTTCTGCCACAACCTCTCATCAAAATGTATTCTGACAGAGCGTGGAAATTAATCCAGGATTAAAAGAGTTAAGAGAAACGTATGTCCTGACATATTTCATTAGTCGTCATCCGAAGTAGGGAAATGAGAATATGAGATTTCTATAGTTATTATTATTAAGCAGATCACTGAGAATGTGTCATACTTTTTAGTTTTTGTTCTGAATTTGATCGCTGAGAATGTGTCATATTTTTTAGTTTTTGTTCTGAATTAGATCAACGAGAATGTATAAAATCGGAAAAAAGTAGGAGCAGCTTTATTACTTAACGATTACAAAGTTGTGACGTTTCGGCGTGAGCCTTAATCATACAAAAACATACAGGACGAAGAAATAGAGAGAGGAGATAAAGTATAGATTCACATGAATACTGTTAAAAAAAATTTTTTCTTAATGAGTACTTAGCTGTAAATTGCAAGGTGTGGCTTGTCCGGCGGTGTGTGTCAGGAATGGATCTGGTAGGACGTGGAAATTGTTTAAATAGAGACCTGTGACATGTGGTCGGTGGGTTGTAACTGGGGGTGGTGGATGGGGAACCGGGGAGGGGAGAGAGAATGACGCACTACTGGCCTAGCTAGGAGAAATTGAAACAGGTGATTGGGGAAGAGGGGTTGCAGAGAAGAGGGGTTGCAGAGAAAATAGCGGGGTTGCAGAGTGATGCTGTGAGGAAGTTTGAAAAGTAAGAAGGGGTGGATTTAGTGGAGAGGTACTATAATGGTTGAAGAAGATGATGTTACGTGTAACTAAACAGCGAGTTTAACCCATGTGGTTCCAGCGTCCCATAATTTTGAATGCAGTGGTTCTCAAGTGCCAGGCGGCTTGTGTCATCTGCGTGACATTGTTTAATGGCTGTTACCAAAAAATCAGATTTGCCTCTGTGGTTGGGGCCATTGAAATGATTTGGGACTGGTTTCGAAGCATGCTGGGCGATGTCGTACAGATGTTTTTGCATGCGGTTCCCTAATCTGAGGCCAGTCTCACCGATATATGTTATCCTGCATCTTTTGCAAACGATGACATATATCACATTTCGGGACTCGCATGTGAATCCCTCATGAAGAGTGAGGATAGTTTTGGGAAAGGTGATTGTTTTCGTTTCCCAAACTACAGGGCAGGTAACGCAGCGGGGGCGGTTACATTTTCTGGTGCCAACATATGTAAGGCTCTGCTTCATGTGGCTGTGGACGAGGATGTCCTTAAGGTTTGGCTCACGTTTGTATGCCAATAGGGGTGGATCAGAGAAAATGTCACGAGTGTCGGAGTCGAGTTGGATTATCGGCAGATGACGATAAAGAATTTTCTTAACCATCTGACCGTGCGGGTGGAAAGGCAGTACTAACTTAACTCTGTCAGATGGAGTAACAGGCTTTTTCCTGAATATTTCTTTGCGGCTCACTAGTTGGATACGGTTGAAGGCTTTACGAAGGACCCTTTCTGGGTAGTGGCGATGACGGAAAAATTCTAATAACTTGTTGGACTGATCTATAAAGTCCAAATTATCCTGACATATGCTGCGAAGACGGAGGAGTTGGGAATATGGGTTGGAGTTCTTACAGGCCTCAGGATGGGAAGAGGTGTAAAGCAAATAGGTGTGGCTATCGGTGGGCTTGTAAAATACAGAGGTGACAAGCCTGATTGTGCCAATAGAAATTTTAATGTATAAAAAATTAACAGACTTGTCAGAGATTTCATAAGTGAAATTTATATTGTTATTGAGTGTATTGGCGAATTCAATAAATTTTGTAAGGTCTTCATGTGGCATACTTGTAATTCCAATGCCATCATCGATGTACCTTTTATAGAATTCTGGAAATCTGCCAGTGTAGGTTTCCCATAATTTGACTTCCAGAAAGCCCATAAATAGACATGCATAACTGGGACCCATTTTCGTTCCCATAGCAACACCACTGATTTGCTCGAAGTATTCGCCGTTGAATTCGAAAGAATTTTGGTTTAGTACTAGTTCTGTAAGTCTGATTATGGTGTCAGTGTTAGTTGTGGGGTGAGGGTCTTTGTCGAGAAAATGGTGTACGATCCGCTAGATCAACGAGAATGTGTCATATTTTAAAATTCTTGTTCTGAATTAGATCAACGAGAATGTGTCATACATTTTAGTTTGTGTTCTGAATTAGATCAATGAGAATGTGTCATACATTTTAGTTTGTGTTCTGAATTAGATCAATGAGAATGTGTCATACATTTTAGTTTTTGTTCTAAATTAGATCAACGATTATGTGTCATACATTTTAGTATGCGTTCTGAATTAGATCGCTGAGAATGTTTCATACATTTTAGTTTGTGTTCTGAATTAGATCAATGAGAATGTGTCATACATTTTAGTTTTTGTTCTAAATTAGATCAACGATTATGTGTCATACATTTTAGTATGTGTTCTGAATTAGATCGCTGAGAATGTTTCATACATTTTAGTTTGTGTTCTGAATTAGAACGCTGAGAATGTGTCATACATTTTCGTTTTTTTTCTGAATTAGGTTAATGAGAATGCGCTATAAATTTTAATTTTTGTTCTAAATTAGATCACTGAGAATATGCCATATTTTCCACAGCTTTTGTTCTGACATGAATCACGGAGAATACTCCATACTTGCCACAGATGGTTCGTTGAATGTGCTCGAACAGAAACGTATCTTCACCTTCTGTATTCAAATAAATTGTTTTGTGTGGTATTCCCCACCCCCCCCCCCCAGACAAACAAGGATTTCACCCAAGAGAATGTTTGCCCCGGGGTCCAAGGCCCTAGCCAGACAACTATAAAAATCTTTTATGATATTTCGAAAGGGAACACAAATGATGTCATATTTCTTATATTATATCTATATACAATATTTATGATAGAGAAAGGTGCAGTTCTGATTTTGATGTTTTAAAGAGCTGTGTTGGGTAAACAAGAGAAATGTACCGGGGATAATATGTATGTAGGAAACTCTCTACTGTAGATAGCAGAACAACAACACAACTCACTAGATCATCAGAGGAAGTAACATCCTACACTTACTTAGACAACTGTTTCAGCCCTATTAAACTCCTGACACTCTAAAAGTGGGTGGGGGGGGGGGGGGTTGTCTGAGTGACGAAGTGGTTAGTGCACTGGTCTCTCATGTCGAGCGTCGCGTGTTCGAATCCGGCCGGAGGCATCCCAGCTGCAAATATGGGTACCCGACTTCTTCTGGAGTTGGGGAAGGAAAGGCGGCCAGGCGTGATACTGACCATATCACCCTCTAGTGTGCTGACAGGTCAAGGAAAATATGGGCACTAACACCATACCCCTGTGTGCCTCTAAGGCATGACAGGATTACCTCTATCTTTACCTATTCTAAAGGGAGGGGGGGGGGGGTGTGGGGGTCTGAGTCATGACTCCCAGGGGTATGTGAGTCCTTTTTTTTTTCATGTTCCGGGATAGAACCACGGTCTTCCAAGTAGCACTGCGCCTTAAGATGCAGTTAATCAGTTCTTCCATCGGGGACCGGTATTAGATATGACAGCTGAAATTATTTTAGTTTTCAATATTTTCTCGCATTCTCCACAGCCAGCATGAGGCCTTTTCTGCTGTTTCTAAAAGGCTTTTCAATGCCCTTGCTCTTGCTTGTCTCTTTTCCCAGTTGCTTACATAAGTCGTATGCTGATGTTGCAACAAATCCTCTCGCTCCCACTTCTACAGCTAATACCTTTGCTTGACCAGATCATTGTTCTTCTAACTCTTGAATATATGTTGTTCCTCAATCTTTTTTTTATATATAAAACGTAAGCTCGATCATTTTAAATTCCAAGTTTTACTGTGGAGTACAATGTCCGGTGGCATTCCTGTGTTCTTGATGGGAGTCGGGTATTCTCTTCTTCTGCTATCACATCCCAGTCGTTTGCACCATCAAGCATTGATGGTAAGGGAATGTCTGATTTCAGTGTTTGATGTCATAGCAGCACATACGAAGTACTTATATGGGGCCTTAGTTCTTTTGTTAGGATAATGAGTTTGTGTTAGGGAAATTCTCTCTCTCTCTCTTCTCTAGTTCTATTCTCTCTCTGTCTCTCTTCTCTGGTTCTATTTTCTCTATGTGTGTCTCTTCTGTCTCTCTTCTCTTTCTCTTCTCTTCTCTTTTCTCTTTATCTCTCTCTCTTCTCTCATTATCTTCTCTCTCTCGCCTCTCTATTTTCCACTCTCTTTCTTCTCTCCCTTACCTCTCTTCTCTCTCATTTCTTTCTCTCTTCTCTCTCTCCTGTATCTCTCCTCTCTTCTCTTTCTCTCTCTCTCTTCTCTCTCTCTCTCTCTCTCTCTTCGTATCACGTGACCTGCGCTGGAGACATCTGGGGCATGTAAATATTTACCAGCGGAAATCAAGGGGAGGCAGATCTGTGCCAGGTCGTCACTGAGACAACTGAATATGCTTATCTCCTTGGTCTACATTTTTACCCCTCGGCGTTTGCGTACTGGAAGGTGTGGGGATGATGATGATGATATGAAAATGTCAGCATCAACGACAAGAAATGGCAAGAAATATGTCAAAGAAGGTTTAAAAAAAAAAAGAAGCAAAGTTTATACTGCAAGTCAAAATGTGGGCGACATACACAGAACCAAGGAGAGTCTGCCTATGTGTGTATGTGTGTATGTGTGTCTGTGCGTGTGCACTATATAAAGAAAAGGACAAGGACATAAGCGGGGAAGAAATATTGCGTGTCTCTCTGTTTAATAAATTATCTCCCCCTGCCAAGCACAGATAATTCATCCTGAATTGAATTACTCCCCCTTCGTTTCTCTAACAAACCCCTTGCCCCGGTGCTGTGATGGAGGTCTACAGCTTGGCCTGTTATGTTCGCCCTACCTGTCTTGTGTAAATTCTTCCTTCATGAGTTTGCTACAGTTATCGTGCAGCAAATGTAATTTAGTTCCCTTGGGTTATCTCCACTAAATTCATGTTGAAGAATAGCCACGAACAGATTTAGATACGAAGGTGGTTCAAAAAGTAACGACATTCTCACACACACACACACACATATATATATATATATATATATATATTATTTGTCAGAATGTCGTTACTGAGAAGGAGAGTGATTATATAGAAATAAATCACACATACACACATATATGTGGTTTTAAGGTACTGAGTTTATAGTTTATTGTGGTCTTAAGGTACTGAGTTTATAGTTTATTGTGGTCTTAAGGTACTGAGTTTATAGTTTATTGTGGTCTTAAGGTACTGAGTTTATAGTTTATTGTGGTCTTAAGGTACTGAGTTTATAGTTTATTGTGGTCTTAAGGTACTGAGTTTATAGTTTATTGTGGTCTTAAGGTACTGAGTTTATAGTTTATTGTGGTCTTAAGGTACTGAGTTTATAGTTTATTGTTGTCTTAAGGTACTGAAATGTGACGTAAAAGGGTGAGAAGCACGCAGGTCGAGAAGAAGATTTTTTGCTTGACAAAATTTCAGTGCTTCTCCTCCTCTCTCCCCCTCTCTCTCTCCTTCTCTCTCTCTCTCTCTCTCTCTCTCTCTCTCTCTGAACTTTAAGCAAACGTTAGTGGTTGGGTGGTCAAAAGGACAGACTGGTCAGCTGATGGTAGCTTTATGAGAAGGAAATACATGTTTAAACAGAGAATGACGTTTGCTTTTGGCTGTATATATATATATATATATATCTGGAAATTTGCTCTCACAAAATCTAGCGACGTAATATGATTTGGTCTTTTATGAAGTTGAACGAAATGGCGAAAACTTAAGATTAGCTCCTTTCATGTGCCGAAGGTCACGGAAAATAAGGGGCCTAACATATATGTGTGTGATTTTTCTACATAATCACTCTCATTCTCATTGCATTTCTCATATATGTTCACAAACTTCTTTGTGCAATCCAAAAAAAAAAAATTGTCGGTTGTGTCCTCAGCTAGAAATGCACTGCTTTCTCTATGGTGCTAATAGCTAGGGACCCTGCTGGAAATGACACCCGTCTGACTAACCCTCCCCTCCCCCATCCTACGCCATTTATCCGACAGTGTCAGTATCTTCACTAATCTTCCAATCAGGGAAGTTTATATACCTGGGTGGGTGGGGGGGGGGGTGTCAGTTTGCGGTTACTTTTTGAACCACCCTCGTATTTATCAAATGAAAAGAACTAGAACACGCAAAAGCCTGGTCACAGGATAATCGGCCACGATAAAGGAGTTCAAAAGAGTGAAGCAACTCATAGTCTACATGATCTAAAAGGATTTGCACACGATAAAAATGTGCTTGGTTAGTTTCATGATGCGCTAGCAGTGCCTGGGTGCTGTGTCACCATAGGAGCTTGTTCTATGATCCCGACAGTCTAGCACCGTCATTTTTGTTCAAGAAGAAGAAGAAGAAGACGAACATCACGACAAGCTGAGAAAAATAAAATCAAGTAGATGTACCTGTGTCTATAAGTAACCCCGCACGGAGACCGTCATCACATTTCGTATTTACTTAATCAAATAACAAACTGAAAGCTGATATTAAATATTTATCTCATCTTTTCTCATCAAATAACGAAATGAAAGTTGACATTAAATATTTATCTCATCTTTTCTCATCAAATAACGAAATGAAAGCTGATCTTAAATATTTATTCCCATCTCCTCCCCTTTCTATTCAAATAACGAAATGAAAGCTGATATTAAATATTTATCTCCTCTTTTCTCATCAAATAACGAAATGAAAGCTGCTCTTAAATATTTATTCCAACCCCCTCCCCTTTCTATTCAAACAACGAAATGAAAGCTGATATTAAATATGTATCGCCCCCTTTTCTCGTCAAATAACAAACTGTAAACTGATATTAAATATTTATCGCTCCCCTTTCTTGTCAAATAACAAACTGTAAGGTGATATTAATTATTTATTACCCATTTTCTCACTAAAAAACGAACTGAAATCTTATGCTTAAATATTTATCTTTCCATATCTCATCAAACAACAAACTGAAATCTGATATTTAAAAACTTACCACAACCCAATTAACTTCCACCTCGTGAAAAAAAGGAGTTAAAATCTTGTATAATAATGATCAAACCACGGTTTTAAAATGTGAATACATTTGTCTATTAGTTCGGTTTTATAAAATTATGCTTTCTCCCTCTCTCCTGTCTCTCTTTGTCTGTGCGTCTCTTCTGTCTCTCTCTCTCTCTCTGTCTCTCTCTCTTCTATGCGTGTCTCTCTTTTCTCTCTCTCTCTCTCTCTCTGTCTCTTTTCTCTCTCTTTATCTCTCTCTGTCTCTCTCTTCTCTCTCCTCTTTGCTTCTCTCTCTTCTCTCTCTCTCTCTCTGTGTCTCTCTCTTCTCTCTCTCTTCTCTCTCTGTCTCTCCCTCTCCTAAGAAAGAAGTAGTTTTTTTTTTCAAACTCTAAAGTTTATGCTCTAAAATGTGTTTTCTTCTTTTCTTTCAACCCATTCTTTTCTAAAAATACTCTCTAATTATCCATTATTTGCTAAGAGCGGATTCTAATTTGCTGATCTCAGAAGCTATAAATATTAACGTGCTGAGAAAGCAGTTCTGTGTCTTGGCTTCTCTGTTAGTTTAGAACGAGGGAAACAAGTCTTCTTTTTTTTTTTAACAAACAAGAGACAGGTTGTATAAACAAACAAGTGGGTACTGCTCAAACAAATTAAGACAGATTACCAGAACCCATACTGTTCAGTTAGGTAAGAGGCTATCTGCGCCATGCGGCATCCAGACTCCCTCATTGTGGACAGCCTGGATAAAGGAGGGTTGCCTAGAGAGACCACAGGGTAAATTCCACAATGCCAGCGCAGCACAATATACACGTTTTAATAAGATTTCCTAAAAAAAGGTAATTATATCCTACTTTTGAGGGATGCCAGATTGTAACACACACACAGGTGTTCTACCTCATCCGTGTGTACTGGGAGAGTGTTATGGCGGTTGTTTATCTTCTTCAGTACCTGAGTACAACGATAGGTTTACTAGTTAGGCTGTACCGGGTTCAGTCTCAGGAGAGGGGTTTTTTTTTCTGGTACACACCAAAAAAGGCCCTCGGGGTTCACCCCCAGCCTCTAAAAATGGGTACCAGTGAAATCTGGGAAGGTAAAGCGGCCAGGCGTGATACTGACCACAACAGACTTTCATGTGCCGAAGGTCTTGGAAAATAACGGGCCTAACAACGCATTCCCCAATACGCCTTAATGGCGTGGAAACGGGAATTTTACCTTTTATCTGAGTAAAAGCTAAAGAAAGCAGGAGATAATCAGTACTTCTTTAGCAGACTCCACCACCGTGGGGGGGGGGGGGGCGAGGAAATATTTCGTACCTTGCCCTGTTAACCAGGCTAGGGTTGTTACGGGGGGGGGGGAGGGGTGTACCAACAGAAAGGTGGGACAGGGTCTTGGTCGGCTATAGTTCACCAACCCTGACGTAGGCATGTCAACTATGCAATGTACGTATTTGGAAATCTTTGTGGCCAGAGTGTCAAGGTTTATTGCTAGGTGCGTTCAGTCAGCTGTAGTTGAGATGATGGCGCAGGGCTATCTTTCGAGTAGTTTTGGTGGAATCAGGATTTGGAAACTTGAACTAAAGGTACATCTATCTGTCCGTCCGTCTGTCTGTCTATCTGTTTATGTGTAACACGAAACACAGCGAGCGTTTAAAAAACTGTCTTCTTCCTAAACCCAGGCTTGATCTGTACAAGAAAAGCCTTGCATACTCTGCAGTGCGGCTCTGGAACACCTTCCCCTACCATTTAAAATCCGTTAGTAATAATTCATCTTTTAATTCAAACTTTTTTTCATTATTTACTTGCTTGTAACTATATGCCTCCATAGAATAACCCATGACTCCCAGCCATCACGTACTATAATGACATAGTTCGAAAAGTAACGTGTTAGATATTTTTAGAAATTATTTTAATGTTTGTTAAAAAATATATGGTAGAATATATGTACTGAAAATGTATTTTTGTTTATGTATATGTCTGTGTCTATGTGCGTGTACGCGTGTGTGAGATCTATTTTATTAAGTTAATTACTTCTTCCATTTCACTTTGAATGTAATAATTAAATCTTACAATCTTTTGGTATGTTTTTTGTCCTAATGTAATTTAATTTGTATACTTGTATTAAATCGAGTGTGTGGGATGAATGAAAGATGGAGTGATGAAGGGCAGAATGTAAGACGGGCCTGTGTGCCCAATTCTTTACCCTTTAAAAATAAAGATCATTCATCCATTAGCAGATCCATCTACTCATCCATCTACTTGTTTATGCACCCACTCATCCATCGATCCATAAACTGATCTATCCCCCCCCAAATCCATCCAACCATGCTATACTCAGGCCCTATGATAGGTGGATTGCCGGGGAGTGGGGGGACGAGATATTTGCATCATCATCATCATCATCATCATTATCTTCATCATCATCATCATCATGTGCCGTTAAGGCAGTATGTGTGCCGACTGTGCCACATGAAGACTACTAGAAACTTGTTGGTTTTCACACTTTGGATACTACCTCTGTTCTCAAGATATATGATCTTTGTTTTCAAGATATATGATCTTTGTTCTCAAGATATATGATCTTTGTTCTCAAGATATGTGATCTTCTCTTTGGTTATTAGTTAATACTACTTTACTCCACTCACAGTGGAGATTATAATACTCCTTCACTTACAGTCCAGATTATAATATTCTTTCACTTACAGTCGAGATCATAATACTCTTTCACCTACAGTCGAGATTATAATACTCTTTCACCTACAGTCGAGATTACAATACTTTTTCATTTACAGTCGAGATTATAATACTTTTTCACTTACAGTCGGGATTATTTCTTTCCTTTGTCTGTTTAAATATCTGCTTCACAGACTTGGTTCCCAGGAAAGATCATACTTTCAGTGGCAAACAGCATAGTAGCAGCTATGTTAAGCTATAATGACTTATTGGTGCATGGGATGATAATGGCGATGAACGATGTGACTGGCATAACTGTAGCACTAACAAATCCAAGAAAAACATGACAAGACGGCTACTGATGTCCGAAGACTTCGTCGCCAACAGAATTCTAACAACATTCTAATTTCCTGCTCTAATTCACTACAGAAACATACATTTACGCAGACAAAACTAACACACGAACTGCCCTATTCGTTTACCTTCAGATGTCTTGATCAACTGATTTCTCTCTCATTCTCTGAGCTTCATGTCCAGCAAATGAGATGCAGCAGGCATCTGACTTAAAGGGGAATGAAATGTAAACAATTATTTACTAAATTCTATGGGACATAACCTTGTTTTTTTTTACAACCTTCCAATTCCAAGATTTCTTATCTAACTTCCTTTCGCTATCTCTAATTTCTACTTCAGAAATCTCCTATATTGCTATACCGTGCCCACCGGCGTTGGCTATTATGTTTCTCCACAGTACCCGATCCTCCATGCAGGCCATCAGTTCAGGTGGTGAACTCATCTCATACCATCTGGTCAAACTATCCAGTATCATTTCTCTCGGTCTTCCTGTAGCTCTTCTTCCTTATGTTTTTCCTGTTGTTACACTATTTTCAATGCCCCCCTCTTCTCATTGCATGTCCTACGAAAGTACACTGTCTCTCTCGTATTTTTCGACAAGTTTTTAACAAAAAAAAAACAAACTTCCCTCTCTTCTCATACACTCTTTATTTGCAATCTTTACTGTGCAGGGAGTTGGCAACATTCTTATAATAAACCGGGTTTCTGTTGCCCCAGCTTGCAGAATTTATCTCGGATGCCCTGGTTGTCCTCTCGGAGAAAACGTCTCATCTCATCTTCAGGTCTTTATAAATGTGCCTGAAACCTGAAAACCAAAACACGGAAATCCCCACCCCCTACCCCCCCCCCCCCCCAACCCCAAATGCTACATAACTGCTCACATTATGACGAGACCTTAATTTTCAGGATCTGTGTACCATCAAGCCATCTAAAAAAACAGCTTGCAGAACATTTGCCTTGAGCAAGAAACAGCTTCCAGACTTCTGCCTGGAGCAAGAAACAGCTTATTTTGACAGCCTGTATCTCTTGTTACCCATATTCTCCGAAGGAAAAAAAAACAAAAATAAAAAATAAAAACCAGACAGAACTTCGGTAGCCGTCATAATTCGCATGCTTCTGTTTCTATGACAATCGCAAGACACTCCAGATGTCAGAATTGTCATTATGAAAGGGAAAATCTTACTGTATATGTTTCATTTTCGTGTACAATAATTCGAATTTATTTATGTCATGTACTGTATGCATTACTTCCAAATTCAAATACGCTGTGGATAATCGCCATGATATTTAAATATTTATCTGCGCGTTAAATGACATTTCGAGATTTAAAAAAATATATATGTCATTGCAAGCAACTTGCGATTTAGACGTAACTTTGACAGAGGCGTGCTAGCGAAGGAATTTATAGCGAAAACAATTATGATAAAGTCTTTAAGAATGTGTGCTAGTAACTGAAACCATGGCAGAAGAAAACTTGGTAAAGTAAGAGAACAAACTTTGTAGGATTAGACCTAAAATAAATCGTAGAGAAAGCACTTTAGTGAGACGTGAGAGAAAGAAAAATCACAAGAGAATTACCTGGGATTCGAACACGGACTCCGTCTAGCCACGAGAGAACAGCGTGCTATCGACTTGGCCAACTAGGGTGTTTTTAGTTGGTTAAGTCGATAGTACGCTGTTCTCTCGTGGCTAGACGGCTGCTTGTCCTACCGGAGTCCGTGTTCGAATCCCAGGTAATTCTCTTGTGATTTTTCTTTCTCTCACGTCTCACTAAAGTGCTTTGTCTACGAATTTTTCGAGGTCTAATCCTACAAAATTGGTTCTCTTACTTTACCGTACCAAAGCATCGTAGTTTCCTAGTTATAAAAAAAAAGAAGAAAACTTGTAGTTTCTGAAGCAACCAGCGACCACCTACACACTGGACACGTCTAACAAGAAATGTGGAAGCCGTTAAGAAAGTTCTTGATCGAAATGTGATTGAAACCGTAAGCAGAAGATAGTACACATTCTTTGGACATGTCATGAGATGACAGGAGTTACAGAACACTTGACATTCACTGGAAAAGTCAATGAAAACAAAAAACAAACAAACAAACAAAGAGAAATGGACGCCAAGAGTAAAGAAATATGAAGGAGCAGATAAATTTCACCAGGCAAGAGAAAGGCAAATGATCTTATTAGAAATAGCTGGGACTGCACGATATACAGAAGCATGATAGCCGTCTCCTACCAGTCCACCACTAAAAGAATGAAAGACTGAAAGAATGAATGAATGAATGAAAGACTGAATGAATGCATGAATGAATGAATGAATGAATGAAAGACTGAATGAATGAAACACTGGCATCACTTTCTTTAGTCTTTCATTATATACAATTTACTGTGTAAAGTAGAAGGCAAAACCCCCCTTTCCATGTCCCTCAGACACATTGGGAGAATACAGTGTTAGGGCGGTATTTCCAAGACCATCAACACATGAAAGTCTGATGTGGTCAGCATCATTGGCTGGTCGCATTTACCTTCTCAGATTTCTCTGATACCCATTTTTAGATGCTGGGTGATCCCCGGGGGCCCTTTATAGTGCTGTGGTACCAGAAAAAAAAACATCACCACCGGATCAGTAGACCAAACGCTTAATCACTCATCCAACCAACTTACTGTGTAACATGACAAAACACTGAAAGTGGATAATTCCTTTAAAATATTCCTATAAACAGAAAGAAATACAGTATATCTGCTGAAAAGACGTAACTGTTCAAAACCAAAGCAATTTTCTTATTTGACAAACAAGACAAGGAATATTTGACAAGGATATAGACAAGGATACAGAATATAGACAAGGAAACTGGAAGCAACAAAGACCCAGTTTTAGAGGAAGATGCAGCAAACACCGTGGACAGACAGAAAAACAATCGAAGAGATCTTCAAAGACGTTTCAGAGCAAGGAAAAAATAGTTACAGTGATAAGAAAAAAGGCAATCAAAATTTCTTGGAAATATAACGAGAGGAAAGAACTTAGAGAACTTAGTAATGACTGTAAAAATTAAACGGAACAAGAAATGAGAGGAAGACAAAACAGAAAAAAATATTTTATTGGACTGATCGAAAGGAATGGGTAAAATAAAAGCATCTGAATTAATCAGGACCACCGAGAACCGCACAAGATGGAGAAACCTTGTAGCCTGCTCTATCTGGCACGGGATATAATAATAATAATAATAATAATAATAATAGTTATAATAAGTAATATTTCGGCTTTCCTTCCTCAGAAAAAAATAAGAGAACAGAACAAATGTACCTACACATTCTTATACTACATCATGTTCTCATATTATCACAGTGTATATACTACATCCTGTTCTCATATTATCGCATGTATATACTACATCCTGTTCTCATATTATCACAATGTATATACTACATCCTTTTCTCATATTATCACAGTGTATATACTACATCCTGTTCTCATATTATCACATGTATATACTACATCCTGTTCTCATATTATCACATATATTTTAATAACGCCACAAAGTGTGAACTTTCAGCTGCGAAGCAGGACCATGGGAAGGACGATATCAACATCTGAAATACGATACACTCAATACAGAAATACAATCAAATCAGGGAAATAACGCTGGTGCTAAATGAAGTATTTCAGCATACGTTTTGGATGCTACTGATGTTTATTTTTTTAATGCAGAAAGACATTTTTACTGAAAAACAAATACATTACACCTGAAACAAAAAAAGAGCATTGTACAACACAGTCTTCCTCCGAACTCTGTCAATGTCAAAATATGGACACTAACAGTCAAACGCAAAAGGGAAAATCATCACGGCAGACATGAGATGTTTAAGGAGAATACTAAATGTGACAAGATGATACCAAATGTGACAAGATGAGACCAAATGTGACAAGATGATACCAAATGTGACAAGATAAAAATGTGACAGGATGAGACCAATTAAGAAATGACGCCATCAGGGCAAAGGCTGGAGTAACACCATTACTACGCTACATCCAGAAACAGGTCGGATGGTTTGGCCACGTTACACAGCTAATGCCACACAGGCAGTCAGCCACTGGTATGTCCCTTGCAGAACTTTGCCTCCCTAACAGCTCTCCTGTAGGCCTCTCGGTTGTAAGCAAGATGCCCTGCTGCTGATGCATCCATTTGCAGGTTATCAACGATGCCAGACAGTATATCGCAGAAAACATTCACGCAAAGAATGGTAGGAAACAGAGGAAGAGATGAAGGGAGGAAATTACAGAAACCTGAAATATCCCATTATATGAAGCAGATCGCTGAGCCCTGTCAAGATGTCTATTTGTGTCCTCAACGCTGGAAGGTGTATGAAGGAGATAAGACAAGATAACCCAAAAAAGACATTTCTTGTTAAAATTTTTTTCACAAAAATAAGGTCATATGTTGGACTTGACTTTTTTTTCTTCTCATATGAATTTCATAGTTCAAACTAATACACTCTTTTTTTCTTCTAATGTGAGTTACATAGAATACTTTTTTGTAATGTAAGTTACACAGTTCAGACTAACAGATGACTTTTTCTTTCACGTGAGTTACAAAATTCAGACTAACAGATGACTTTTTCTTTCACGTGAGTTACAAAATTCAGACTAACAGATGACTTTTTCTTTCACGTGAGTTACAAAATTCAGACTAACAGATGACTTTTTCTTTCATGTGAGTTACATAATTCAGACTGACAGATGACTTTTTCTTTCACGTGAGTTACAAAATTCAGACTAACAGATGACTTTTTCTTTCATGTGAGTTACATAATTCAGACTGACAGATGACTTTCTTTCATGTGAGTTACATAATTCAGACTAATAGACTTTATTTTCTGTGAATTGCAGAGTTCAGAGAGACGGCCGTGTTCCCGCATGAAATAACTGCAAATGGCTTAAATCTTTCCATCCTTTTCATCATAACGTTCTTCACGGCCGCTTTAAATCGTCTTTAGCTCTCAGAGGAATACGAGCGTGTATGCCAAGCGTAGCATTTTCTTATCTTGCCTTTATTACGTTCCACTACATGTCAGCATTCATCATTATAATATCCCGCAGGCTTTCCACTCACCCATGATGCTATAGTGTTCCTTGCAGGCTAATGTCATGGTCGACCTTGCTGTAACTTTAGGCAACATTCGTACTTCAGAAACATTTCTGCTTTAATTGTTAATGGGAAACTTTCAGTTTATTCGAAACGCCATCTGATTCGTATAGCTTGCTAATCATACCAATCGTTTTAGAGTTCGTTTCCTTCAAGAAGATCTCCGGCCGAACTTAAACATAGAACTAGATATCTTGGTACTCCTGGCCGTGAGAAAGGGAATTTGGCCACATTTTGAAGTGACCATCGCATACACTAGAGGTAAACATAATATATGGGGCGCTAACAAACTATACTGACCAAATCACCCTCTAGCGTGCTGACAGGTCAAGGAAAATATGGGCACTAACACCATATCCCCTATGTGCCTCTAAGGCATTGCTGGATTACCTTTACTTTCATTCATTCATTTGCATGTCCCTTGCGGAACGTTGCCTCCCTAACAGCACTCTTATAGGCCTCTCGGTTGTAAGCAAGATGGCCTGCTGCTGATGCATCCATTTGCAGATTATCAACGATGTCTTGCAGCCATCTTCGCCTCGGTCTTCCTCTCTTTCTCTTTCCCATTATGTACCCTTCCAAGACTGTCTTCTCTAGATTATCATGACGTTTAATGTGTCCAAAATATTTAAGTTTTCTTTATTTAATCCTCTTTACTAGCCAGCCTTCTTCAATATTAAGTTCTTGTGGTATGGCTATATTTGTTCTTTTTTGTGTCCATGATGTTTGAAGAACTTTTCTGTAGCATTTACGTTCAAAGGCATTTATGTGTTTCTCAGCTGTTTTGTTAAGTGTTTACTTTACTTTTTATATATCTTACAGGATGTAATGGTTCCCCCCCCCCCTCGTTTACATGATTAAATCTACATATTGACACTGTAAATATATTTTGGTTGATATATAACCCCTACAAACAATAAGTTTGAGTTTTATCAGTTTGTTGTGTAACTTTCATCATCATCAGGTGCCATGCCGATAAACGCTGGCGGTGTTGCTTCTTCGCAGATCTCGCTTCTTGATGCTTTGCACTAACCGAGATGCCTACAAGTGCGCTGTTATGGAGGCAAAGCTCCACAAGAGACGTGAAAATGGCTGACTGAATGAAGCTTTGCACTTTGGAGATACTGAGATGGACTTCTCTCCAGAACAGAACCAAAGAGTATGAGGGACAAAGGGTAAAAATACAACTTCCTGTGTGGGAGAGAATCTCCCGGCCACATCCACATGTCGTCAGCGGCGGTGGTGGTGTGGGGGCGGGGGAAGGGTCTTCGTAGGTGCTACGGAATGATTGAACCGTGCCGAAATCCTCCTTTGCATGAATAGCGTTTATCGACTTTTCTGACGTGTGGTTATGATAACCACTTTTTGAAAAAAAAACATGTTACATTAAAAAGTAAAGTTACTTCAGAGAATTACTATTTGCTTCTCCTTTTTTTTTCCGTGTATGAAGTCTCAATCAAAAATAACACTTATGATACTGAAGGGGTAGTATGAAAATAACACTGCTTTATTGCAGTGTCTTTTTGCTCTGGTCATATTTCCATATTCTAACATGTTTTTTAAAAAAAAGTCTGCAGTTAAGCATATGAATTAGATTCGGTTGAAATAATCCAGGTAACATGATGCCATGCTTTCCTTGTCGAATACATTCTTTTGCAGAAAATAAGAGTCGACAGGAGAGCAAACTAGCTGTTATTACTCATTATTTTCTGTAAAAATCATGCTGATACTTCAAAACCGCGCCTTTCACCTCACTCCAGACTAATCCACGCGAGCAAGATGGAATGAAAATCAAACTTAAGAAGAAAACATTCTTCAGCATCCGGGAAGACAGTAAACAGTTTACACATTGCTCTCACACCCAAAACACAGATTTACGTTACCCGCGTTTTACTCCAGGCGTAAAGGTGTATTCTGGGCTCCACCTGTTTTCGCTGGTCGACATACCCTCATTATAACGGAATTCTGTAATGTATTTTTTAAACTCCTCTTTTTTTCATTTCTAGACATCAATTGAGTTTCTGATGATTGTCCTGTGCTTTCATTTTTTGTTTGTTTGTTTGTTTGTTGGATACCCGTGCACGGTAACATCCAAGGAAATAAGAGACGGACAGACTGGCAAAAGGGGAGAAAGAATACATCAGACTGACAGAAGCACAACATATGAATAAAGAAAACAAAACAAAAACAGACCAGAAACCATATACGTATACAAATAGACAAAACAGTAACCCCCACAGCAAATCTACATGGATGAATACTACAGACTCTCAAGAAACAATAAAGTGATAATCTTCCCACTGAGAACAGGATATTGAAGGCTGAGACAATATCTATACCAGAAGCTGAAAATTGGCACAAAAGACCTAAGCTAAGAAGAAACATACACCACATCACATCCTTCAGAACTGCCAGATACACAACCCAGTCATTTGCATGTCCTTTGCGGAACTTTGTCTTCCTAACACCTTTTCTGTGGGCCACTCGGTTGTAAACAAAATGCCCTGCTGCTGATGCATCCATTCGCAGATAATCAACGGTGTCTTGCAGCCATCTTCGTTTTGGTATTCACAACCAAGATACACAACCCACTCAGGTAAAATTCCTGGCTAGACCCCAGCTCACTACGAGAGAAACTCTACGGCGATGATGAAAATCTGAGAGGAACTGCCACATTCGCGAGTGAGATTGGTGTCGACGTCTGAGCGAACGGCGGGGGACACAAAGAAGAAGATATCGTGTTAGGAAAGGAAGCTCATGACTAATGTTGATGTTTGCTTAACAACGTCTTGTATTCTCAATACCAGGGTTTCCATATCGGAGTACCCAGAATACTCAGTAGAGGTTTTGAGGGGTTGTGCTATATATATTGAGGGGGGAGTGAAAACATTGTCAGAGGGGAGTGAAGACACTGTCGGGGGGTGGGGGGGGGGGGTGGGAATTAAGACACTGTCGGGGGGGGATGAAGACACTGTCGAGGGGGGGGGGCGAAGACACTGTCGGGGGAGGGAGTGAAGACACTGTCGGGGGGCAGAGAAGACACTGTCGGGGGAGGGAGTGAAGACACTGTCGGGGGAGGGAGTTAAGACACTGTCGGGGGGGGGGGAATGAAGACACTATCAGGGGGGAGGGAATGGAGACACTGTCGGGAGGGAGCGAAGACACTGTCGGGGGAGGGAGTGAAGACACTGTCGGGGGGGAGTGAAGACACTGTCGGGGGAGGGAGTGAAGACACTGTCGGGGGAGGGAAGACACTGTCGGGGGAGGGAGTGAAGACAATGTCGGGGGGGAGTGAAGACACTGTCGGGGGAGGGAGTGAAGACACTGTCGGTGGGGAGTGAAGACACTGTCGGGGGGAATGAAGACACTATCAGGGGGGAGGGAGTGAAGACACTGTCGGGGGGGAGTCAAGACACTGTCAGGGGTGAAAACACTGTCATGGGGGAGTGACGACACTGACAGGGGGAGTGAAGACACTGTCTGGGGGAGTGAAGACACTGTCGGTGGGGAGTGAAGACACTGTCGGATGGGAGTGAAGACACTGTCGGGGGGGGAGTGAAGACACTGTCATGGGGGAGTGAAGACACTGTCAGGGGGAGTGAAGACACTGTCAGGGGGGAGTGAAGACACTGTCCGGGGGGGGGGGGGTGAAGACACTGTCAGAGATGGGAGTGAAGACACTGTCAGGCGGGAGTGAAGACACTGTCCGGGGGGGGGGGGTGAAGACACTGTCAGAGACGGGAGTGAAGACACTATCAGCGGGGAGTGAAGACTCTGTCAGAGAGGAGTGAAGACACTGTCAGAGAAGAGTGACGACACTGTCAGAGAGGAGTGAGGACACTGTCAGAGAGGAGTGAAGACACTGTCAGAGAGGAGTGAAGACACTGTCAGCGGGGAGTGAAGACTGTCAGAGAGGAGTGAAGACACTTTGAGCGGGGAGTGAAGACACTGTCAGCGGGGAGTGAAGACACTGTCAGCTGTAAGTGAAGACACTGTCAGAGAGGAGTGAAGACACTGTCAGAGAGGAGTGAAGACACTGTCAACGGGGAGTGAAGACACTGTCAGAGAGGAGTGAAGACACTGTCTAGGGGAGTGAAGACACTGTCAGAGAGGAGTGAAGACACTGTCTGAGGGGGGAGTCAAGACACTGTCAGGGGGGAGTGAAGACACTGTCAGATGTGGCAATCAGCGACCCATAGTCAGGACTGGCCAACCAACGCCGACCAAAACTTTGTTGGTACCCTCTGTAACAAGCCTAGGTTGGCTAACAGAAAAGGGATCACCATAGTACCCATGGTGGTGGATTCTTCTACAGAAGCATTGAAAACCCTCCCTGCTTTTTCAGCTGGACTCAGGTACTGAAAAAAAATAAATAACCACCATAACCCGCTCTATTTCTGACACACTGATGTTCCTCAAAAACGTCATCGTATAGGTTGCAAAGCACACCAGCTACCAGTTCCGAGGACATAGAAGAAGAAGAAGAAGAAGAAGAGTTCTTTCATAGTTTCTACCATTCTTCCATGGTAAGGAAAAAGATCTAAGAAAAGATCTGTGTATCCTCAGAAAAAAATCAAGTGTTTGCTATTGTTTCTCACGTGGCAGTGATCTTTCCATTAACAGCATACCTGAGTGTTTGAATCGTATAGTAGAAAGGAAGTAAATTCCCATGCCAAGAAGTATATCGAAGACGCAGAACATTTGCATTCCAGACCATCCGACTGTACAATGTGACATGTGAGAAACTACTACTGAAACAGTATCCATCCATGCAAAGCGATACAAACAAACACAATGTAAGACTCACAGTGTCAGTGACTTTCGAGGAATCATCATCATCATCATCATCAGTTATGTCATAGTAAAGGTCTTGGAACAGTATTTATTAACTTTTGTTGAATTTCATCATCATCATCATCATGTGCCGTGCCGACTGGCGTTGACTATTAAGCTTCTCCAAAGTACGCGATCCTTCATGCAGGCCATCAGCTCAGTTGGTGATCTCCTCTCACACCATCCCGTCAGACTGTCCAGTATCATTTCTCTTGGTCTTCCTCTTGATCTTCTTCCTTCTATTTTTCCTGTTGTTATAATATTTTCAATGCCCCCTCTTCTCATTGCATGTCCTATGAAAGTACATTGTCTCTCTTTTATCTTTCTGACAAGGTTTTTTGTCTCTCCAACTCTTCTCATACATTCTTCATTAGTTATTTTTGCTGTCCAGGGGATTCGCAACATTCTTCTAATAAACCACATTTCTGCTACTTCCAATGATTTTTATGCAGACTTGCCTATTGTCCATGATTCACTTCCATATAAGAAGAGAGCATAGGCCACGGATAAAGGCTCTCCAGTCATCCATGTTCTTGGAATTATTCTCTGCTTCCTTCCACGTGTATCCCTTGTCTCTGAGCACTGTCATAATTTCTCTTGTCCAAGTAAGTCTAGGTCTTCTTCATTTTCTATTTCCTTGAAGATTCCATGTCAGTGCCTTAACTTTGGTAAAATCGGTGCCGTAGATATAGATTTATGGCTTGAATTCGGCACACTAAATCTTGGTCTTCGACTCTAGATCTTCTATTTGTCCACTTTCTGACTCATATTCCTTCATAAACGACACATTCTGAGTCGACTCAAATTCTGCTCAAAATTGTTTTGCGTGGTGGTTTGTTTTTTTTACTGTCATATCCAGCTCCAAGTCTTTGACAAATAGTACATTTCTAGTGACTCCAACTTTATTTAAAAACTGCTTTCGATTGCGATTTTGACTCTTGAATCCGTTTCTCTGACGCAATGGTTTGACAGCACAAATTTGACTCTCACTCCACATCTCTGACTTAATGGTTTGACTCTAAAATCTGACTCTCCTCCACATCTCTGACTTAATAGTTTGACTCTACAAATCTGATTCTCGCTCCACAGCTCTGACTTAATGGTTTGACTCTAAAATCTGACTCTCGCTCCACAGCTCTGACTTAATGGTTTGACTTCACAAATCCTACTCTCGCTCCACAGCTCTAACTCTTGACTCAGCGGCTCTGATTCTTGATTTCACAGCTCTGACTTCCACTCATCAGCTCTGACTTGGACTGCCTGGTTTAACCAAATTTCAAGAAATCTGATTCTAGCTCCACAGCTCTGACTTCCACTTCTCAGCCCTGACCTTTGACTCCATGGTTTGACCCCACAGCTCTGACTCAAGCTGTATTGGTTCGCTCTGACTCTGCAGATCTGTCTCCGACTTCATGGCTGTCACTCTGACTTCGAGTTCATGGCTCGTACTTCGATTTCATGGCTCTGATTTCGACACTTTGGCTCTGACCTTGACTACGCGGCTCTGACTTCCGTTTCATGGCTCTGACTTCGACTCCACAACTACAGCTCTGACTCCTACTTCACCGTCCCGTGACTCATCGTCCGTTTGTACAACAAACAAACAGGGGGGGGGGGGAGGAATGAGGATAACATTAACACATTTACATTTCCCCGTTGCGACCTGTTTCCTGCACCCGGACGCAGCAGATATGTCACCCGATCCAGCACTCATCTTTGTTCTGACACAAACATGTTTACAACGTCACCGATTTCTGCCCGCGGGGAGGCGGGCTTATTTTGCTCCTTTCCGAGAACAAGCGAGAGAGAAAACCCGGCACAATAATAAACACAGCGGTCTCCTGTGACCCATAATGGCGGGGAAATAGAGGTCGTTGTTTGCCAAATGTACCTTGCCAGGTACCAGTTGTTGAAAGAGCCGCGTCACTTCCGCCAGTTACATCGAGCTTATATCAGCTCTCTTATTGTTTTAACACGCATGTGAGCGTACCTCCAGGCAACAAGGCAACTCCTACGGTTCAGAATTGGGTGCGATGTAAAGCGTAGTAGAAATGAGATGAGAGAAACCTGATGCGCCCTTGGAAAACATCATACCGCAAATGCCAGCTGTTGCAGCTTGTCGGGCATCTTGTTTGTTCTCTATCTGGTAATCCTGTTGTCATCCTTTATTTCTTTTTGCCAGTGGAGATTTCCGCTGTTATGGTACAATAGAGTAAAAATGAGGTTTTCGTTTATTATATGACGTGCAGATGAGGTTTGGCGTTAATGTTTCTCCGTTCTTATTTTTATATCTTCCTGGAACTTCAACCCAACGCGGTGAAGATGTTCAGGCACAGCTTCGGATTGGGAGCGGGTTACAGCGGTTTTTTGTTTCTTTCTATTATTTAAGTCTCTGAGTGGAGCTAAAAAGCAGAGGGTGTGCAATACCTCTTTAACAGACTCCACCACCATGGGGACTATGGCGGTCTCTGGTGCGTAAGTCAGGCTAGGCCTGTTACTGGGGTTACCAAGAGAAAGTTGGGACTGGATTTTGATTGGCATTTCTCGTGGACTTGACTAGACGTCATTGCTATAATACTGAAAGAACTTGCTCACTGTTTGTTTTTTTTTCCTCCCCTTGTGCTTGGCGTCCAGTTTATATGACGCATCTTTCTGCAAAAGCAACATCTCTTTACTTGTTTCCCTTGCCTTTTTCATCTGTTTCTTCCACACAAATCTTTAATTGTTTGATGTGCCAAGTCTGAAATCTGTTATATCAGAATCCGGTAAATCGAGGGCTTTTTGTATTGGCACACATTAAGGATACTTGCAAGGAAGTTCTCGTAGATCAAAATGTCTTATTTTATATCAAAAAAAAAGATATGTATCGTTATATATTTCTATTTTATTATATCACGTGCATTTATATTTTAAATTATCTTTTTTTGTCCTAGAAGTGTTCTTACGTCTCTTCTGGTCTAATCTGTGAGTTTCTGCAATCTATCTTTGTGCTTTTACACACGTATTTTATCTTGTTCAAAAGATTAGACTTTGTTAACTATTTTTTTTAAAAGATTGTATTACTTGGCAGTCTAGAGCTTTGTATGTGTGTGTGTGTGTGTGGATATGTAGCTATTGCATAGAGCTGAACATTAAAGATTAGTTCGTAGATTTTGATATTAATCTTCTTTCTTTCTTTCTTTCTTTTACTGCGTAATAACCAATGTGTTTAAACAAGTGTTAGTAAAAATTGAGAAAGTCATGTCAGATTACGCAGGTTATGGAATACTTGGAAAATCTTTGAACAGACAGACAGACAGACAGACAGGCAGGCAGGCAGGGAGGCAGTTAAACAGACAGACAGACAGACAGAAAGACTGACAGATAGATAGATAGATAGATAGATAGATAGATAGATAGATAGATAGATAGATAGATAGATAGATAGATAGATAGGAGGAAGAGACAAAGACAGACATACAGGGAGAAACACACACACACACACACAGAGAGAGGGAGAACAAACGAGAGAACTTTCATTTGAAAAGGTAAAGAACTGAAGACACAAGCTTGTCTGTCACTCTGCCAGTTATCTCTCATCTTGTGCACTGTCACTGGCATTCTGCTTCAATGTGTCTGTGTTTATTGAACAGGGAGGAGAGAGAGAGAGAGAGAGAGAGAGAGAGAGAGCAGAGATGTCGAGTTGTGGAGAAAGGGGCTGAGAAAGAAGAACAAAAAGCAGCTACAGAGACGAAGAACAACTGTCACAGTTAGTTCGAGTGCTATACGAAGAGAAGATTAGATTCTAGACAGAAAAATAATCAAAAGATATTTTAAAAAAAAGAATTCCGGGCTGGAATATGTTCGTAAATAGTAAGGAATTCTGAGTGGAAAGGATGCCATTAACTGGAAAGACTCAAAACAAGGGGAATTGGACGTGACACTGAGGGTTCGATTCCCTACCCAAAGTCCAAGATTGACCTAGAGACCGCGTCCCAGTCGACTCTGCCAGTCGTACTTCTTGTCTTGTTTTCTATCTCTCTGTAACTTCGAGCTGGTGTTCTTTGCAGCCGATGCTATGAAGGTGTTGAGGCACAACATCGTGTCGGCGTGGGAGCGGGTGGTAGCAGCCATTTTTATAACGTCCTGAATCTATATAAAAAAGCAGGGGGTAGGGGTGGGGTGCAATACTTCTTTAGCAGACTCCACCGTCATGAGAACATGAGCCATCACGGGCGTGTTACGAGGGTGGGCCTGCTACTGGAGGTACCAACGGAGAGATAGGACAGGGTCTTGGTCAGCTATGGTTCGCCAGTCCTGACGCCGGCATTTCACTTGTGGGTCGCTGTTTACCCCCAATGGACAGTGTCTTCGACCCCACTAATCCAACTCCCAGACAATATACTATTTCTTAAAAACGATCATGTATTCTTTCAAACAGGCAATGCAGTTTTAAGCTATCACCTTAAGCTTTGCACCTGTAAGTTTCACAAAAATGGATTTCCCGTATTTCCTGTATATGTATAATGATATTTTTTTCCCTTCTTGACGGACGCTTTTGGATGAGGTACGAGTACATGTTAGCTGCTTTGGAATTTAAATTCTCTTTTTGCTAATTAGCTTCTCTGAAGATTCATTTCAGCATTATTGGATTTGCCTAATCGACAAACACATATGTCTATATTTCTCTGTACAACAAAATCATGCAACACTCTAATACAGTAAGTGTTTATTTTTCCGACTGACGCAGCAAATTGTTGCCCACTTTTAAAACTTGCCAGTGAAAAAGAATGTGCACTTTCTTGAAAAGGGGAGCAACTTAACAAATACACGTTCTAGAATGTTACATCGAGCAGCGGTAAACTGCTCCAAACACAAAGTGTGGTGTAACGGGTTTTCTACACCCTCGGGACAAACAACGTTTCGATTACTTCTGTTCTGCTTGGATGGCAAGATGAGGCAAAAGAAAACATATGATAAAAAAGGGGGGTGGGGGAAAAAGGTGGGCTGGGGGTTTGGGGGGGGGGGGGAACAGGCAACAATTAAGATAGCAACAGTAAAAATGCCGAAAAGCTGATATTTCCGTGTCGAGTGTGGACTTTTAGCCCGGTATGTTTACTCTGTGGATGAGTTCCTCAGTTGTGGAAGGTAATCTCTGAGATGTTGAGGAAACATTTCGGCTTTTCTTGTTTGTTCACGTTGCTCTCAGGGGCAGACAATTCACTATTTGTTTTCCGCGAGGGGCGCATATCCCGAAGCGACTTTTAAGTTCTGCAGACTTGATCATCGTGGCTTTAAAATGTTCCAGTAGTTCCCCCCACCCCACGTTTTCCACCAGAAAAAAAAGAACTCTGAATTTCAAAACCAGTAAAAAGTAAGAGAGAGAGAGAGAGAGAGAGGAAAACTTTTCGGCTTGAATTCATGTTTTTTTTTTTAAAAAAACGTACACTTTGTTGTCCTGGTTTCGACTGGCAGTAAAAACCTGAAACGAAACAAATTTACAACAAAAAAAAGACAAAGAACATTTTAAATTCTTCTCTATCCTTTAAAGAACCAAACAAACCAACAACAGAAACCTTATAATTTGCTTCAGAATCGTATTTATTTTCAGCATGTTGTGTCAGCGTTGCTTCTGTGAAATGTGTTTTATTCCCTTTCAATTTCTTGCTCTGCTTAAGTAGGTACTTGTGCTTGTACGAACTCCCTGTAACTGCGAGCTGTTGTTCTTTGCAGCCGACGCTGTAGAGATCTCGAGGCACTGCATCGTATCGGTGTGGGAGCGGGTTATGGTGGCTACTTTTTTCAGTCCCGGAGTACAGCTGAAAAGCAGGGCGGTGTGCAATGCTTCTTTAACAGACTCCACCACTGTGGTGATCCCTGCCCTGTTAGCCAGGCCAGACCGGTTACTGGGTTTACCAAGGAGATGTGCGACAGGGTCAATGTCAGCTATGGGTCGCTGATTGCCCTATCGGGCATCTTTTAGTGTTTTCACTGGCTTAAGTAGGTAAAGTTTATTTGAAAGGCAATTCTGTATAATAATAATAATAATCATAATAAATGTTACTGTTCATGCTGTAGTGTACCGGTTAGTGCAGTCTCCTGCCGATCAGAAGCTTCCTGGTTCAACTCTGCATTCTGGGCGGATTTTTTAGGATCGACCGGTACCGTGGTCCAAAGGAAAAGAAAATGTGTACCTGGGGTTTTCCAAAGGAAAACAAAATATGTACCTGGGGTTTCCCAAATGTACCTGGAGTTTCCCAAAGGAAAACAAAATGTGTACCTGGGGTTTCCCAAAGGAAAACAAAATGTGTACTTTGGGTTTCCCAAAGGAAAACAAAATGTGTACTTTGGGTTTCCCAAAGGAAAACAAAATGTGTACTTTGGGTTTCCCAAAGGAAAACAAAATGTGCACTTTGGGTTTCCCAAAGGAAAACACAGGCAGCCAAGAAAAGGTGCTGACATCCCTACCTCAAATATTGTAGCGGGCCTGCAAATGTGAAGGCACCAACAGTTCATACACCTCAGTCAGTCATGTCCATGTCCCTGGCTGAACTTTGCCTCCCTAACAGCTCTCTCCTGTAGGTCTCTCGGTTGTCAGCAAGATGCATCCATTTGCAGATCATCAACCATGTCTTGCAGCCATCTTCGCCTTGGTCTTCCTCTCTTTCTTTTTCCCATTATGTACCCTTCCAAGACTGCCTTCTCTAAATCATCGTGACGTTTAATGTGTTCAAAATATTCAAGTTTTCTCTGCTCAATCCACTTTACTAGCCAGCCTTCTTCAATATTAAGTTCTTGTAATATGTATATTTGTGTTCTTTTTCGTATCCAAGATATTTGAAGAACTCTTCTGTAGCATTTACATTACATTACATTTACATTTACATGATCATACCTATAAAGCATGCAAATACCTCGGGACATAGATAAGAGTTCACTTTAAATAATAACAAACTGTGTTTTGGTATAAGTGGCACTGTCTGGGACGGGACTATCATCATTACGTTCTGGACAAATTCGCAGGCCCTTCTTGTTTCTGTTCTCTCTCTCTCTCTTCTCTCTCTCTCTCACACACTCTCTCTCTCACACACACTCTCTCACACACTCTCTCTCTCACACACTCTCTCTCACACACTCTCTCTCACACACTATCTCTCACACAGTCTCTCTCACACACTCTCTCTCATACACACACTCTCTCACACACTCTCTCTCACACTCACACTCTCTCTCTCACACACTCTCTCTCACACACTATCTCTCACACAGTCTCTCTCACACACTCTCTCTCATACACACACTCTCTCACACACTCTCTCTCACACTCACACTCTCTCTCTCACACACTCTCTCTCACACACACTCTCTCACACACTCTCTCTCACACACACACACACACACTCTCTCTCTCTCTCACTGTACCCGACTTCTTCTGGAGTTGGGGAAGGAAAGGCAGCCAGGCATGATACTGACCATATCACCCTCTAGTGTGCTGACAGGTCAAGGAAAATATGGGCACTAACACCATATCCCTATGTGCCTCTAAGGCATGACAAGATTACCTTTACCTTACCTTTTGATACCGAAATTACCTGATACTGCCCCGTGTTAGAGTGGTCAGAATCTGAACAAGTCATTTTACTGGCCTTTTTTTTTTCTTTTTCGATCCCACCAATCACGCTTGAACTCGAGTAGTGAAATGTAATCAGTCATCGAGACTTAGGGGTAGTTTTACCCTTGGACGCCGAAGAATAAACTTCGAGAACGAAACTTGAGAGTTTCAAGTGAAGTTCCTTAAAATCTGTCCCATCCAGATCGTCAGTGTCATGCCTACGAGTTATAGTCGGTGTTTATTTGCTTTGATTTGCATTAATTTGTTTGCTAAGTAACAAATTCATCTTCAGTCTGGTCGAAAAATGTACTCGGGTGCTTGTCGGGCCGAGCTTTAAATAAACTTTTATGATTTACAAGCTGATCATCATGGCCTTTATCAGCTGTCTGTGATAATAAGAAGTGAGTGAATTGATAGAAAGTGTGAACCATAGAGAGTGAATACATTCCTAACAAAGTTATTCCTGGCACGACAGGGAAAAAAGTAAAATTAGGTAAAATATGAACAATAATTCCAGTATGGAAGCTCTATGAATTCTCGTTGGACACAATAAAGACTTGGGTGTAGGTTCCACCGGGGTAGTTTACATTCCTGGAGTGATTCTAAATAGAAGGAGGAGGTGCAGGCTCCTCTTCCTGAAAGGTCTTAGTGGTCTCTGTCAGGCTGAGCCTATTACTAGAAGCACTCAGCGGAGAGGTGGGACAAGATCTTGGGTGGTGGGCCTTGCCAAGTGGCTTTCATGAGAAGATCACTGGTTCAAGCCCGACAGAGGGTGCCCTAGTCATTCAGTGTAGAGGCACCCTAGTCACCCAGGCCGGGGCGCACTAGTCATTCAGCCTAGAGGCACCCTAGTCACCCAGGCCGGGGCGCACTAGTCATTCAGCCTAGAGGCACCCTAGTCACCCAATCCGGGGCGCTCTAGTCACTCAGTCTAGAGGCACCCTAGTCACCCAAGCCGGGGGTGCTCCAGTCATTCAGTCTAGAGGCACCGTAATCACCCAAGCCGGGGCGCCCTAGTCATTCAGTCTAGATGCACCCTAGTCACCCTAGCCGGGGGCGCCCTAGTCATTCAGTCTAGAGGCACCCTAGTCACCCAAGCCGGGGGCGCCCTAGTCATTCAGTCTAGAGGCACCCTAGTCACCCAAGCCGGGGGCGCCCTAGTCATTCAGTCTAGAGGCACCCTAGTCACCCAAGCCGGGGGTGCCCTAGTCATTCAGTCTAGAGGCACCGTAGTCACCCAAGCCGGGGGCGCCCCAGTCATTCAGTCTAGAGGCACCGTAGTCACCCAAGCCGGGGGCGCCCCAGTCATTCAGTCTAGAGGCACCGTAGTCACCCAAGCCGGGGGCGCCCCTGTCACTTAGCTGTAAAACTGGATACCCCATTCGTTCTGGAGCTGGCGAAGGAAGGGCGGCATATCCCGTCGTACAGCAGCATCCCAACTTCTTTTTAGCTTGACCCCAAAACCAGCACTGTACGTGACCCGCGACCCATGGAAAAAGAATTTTTTTTTTTAAAACGCCTGAAATTCCCCTGGACAGCAAAAATAACTAATGAAGAATATAGGAGAAGAGCTGGAGAGACAAAAAAACCTTGTCAAAAAGATAAGAGAGAGACAATGTACTTTCATAGGACATGCAATGAGAAGAGGGGGCATTGAAAATATTATAACAACAGGAAAAATAGAAGGAAGAAGATCAAGAGGAAGACCAAGAGAAATGATACTGGACAGTCTGACGGGATGGTGTGAGAGGAGATCACCAACTGAGCTGATGGCCTGCATGAAGGATCGCGTACTCTGGAGAAGCTTAATAGCCAATGCCAGTCGGCACGGCACCTGATGATGATGATGATGATGATGAAATTCAACAAAAGTTAATAAATACTGTTCCAAGACCTTTACTATGACATAACTTTTGTTAGTAACCTTGACAACTATGTATATAACGTCACTTTCTAAATAATCCAACATTTTTCCAGACATGAAATGTCCAAAACATTTTTTTTTAAAGTTTAAAAAGCAACGTTTCCGTGAAAAGTAGCGAGTGTGGCTTCTTATTTTAATATTTAGGTTTGAAAACATAAAAAGTAAAATTTACTTAAAATCTTCCTTACTTTGTAATTATTGTAACTTATTATTACTTTTTTTTATTAAATATTGCTCATATTTTCTTGCGACGCTACCTCAGACCTCTTGTGGCCCCACTCTGGGTCGCTATCTGAATTTGGGAACCTCAGACCTCTAGTGGCCCCACTCTGGGTCGCTATCTGAATTTGGGAACCTCGGACCTCTAGTGGCCCCACTCTGGGTCGCTATCTGAATTTGGGAACCTCAGACCTCTAGTGGCCCCACTCTGGGTCGCTATCTGAATTTGGGAACCTCAGACCTCTAGTGGCCCCACTCTGGGTCGCTATCTGAGTTTGGGAATCACTGTCTTGGTGCTTAAGTGATATGATAAGAGAACAATTTTGGGTCGTTCGCCTTCGCCCAAGTTTTGCACTTCCACAGATGGTTCGAATACGAAACCTATCATGGGATACTATATGGCAAGTTAATTCATTCTTTGGTTATAAATGTTAACAGAAAATGGATTTAGGAAGGTTTGATCCCATGTGAGTGTAATTTAAACATTAACGCCTTTAGGTGATTGTTTAGGTACTTGGAATTATAGGGTGATCTGCCCAGTGAGACAGCTTTCTTCTTTTTCTTCTTCGTTCGTTTCTATCACCAAGACCGCCCCATGATCTTACTGAATTTACTCTTGTGGTCCTCTAGAGGTCCCGTGGTCACCTTGTGGTCCCCGAAGGGATCACACGAGATCCCCGACAAGACCACAAGAAGTTCAGAGTATCGCAGGGCTTGAGCCTGTATTCTCAGAAACGGGATTGCGTGACACCGTGGTTTTCGTTGCACCAGTTTAATCTAGAGTTGGACTTTCTCACCGGAAGACCTCAACGTGTTTTAGATATCAGTATATTCCCGCTGAGTGAGAGGTGGTTGCCCATCCAGTACAGCGTTGGATTTTCTCACCGGAAAACCTCAGCGTGATTAGGCTACGCATACATCCCCGTCGGGTGAGAGGTGGCTGCCTCTCTAGACTGCCCTGGTCCAGTGTCTCCGACTTCAGCATTTTGTGGTCGTGGCCGCTCCCTTTCCTAGTTGTGAACAGGACGGAGGTTTTGTCCAGGAGGACGAATCCTCGCCACTAGTAAGTTTCACCCCAGGGTTGAGCCGGTTTAGGCATATTATCCCAGTATGGGCGTGTTTAGGATGTGACCGACCTCTAGAGCGGAGGTACCGTGACATGAGTAGCCATCAGGTTTCACCCCTGGTTTAAGCCGGTTTAGGCATACTTCACCAGTATGGGTGTATACCGGACGTGGCCGGCCTCTAGATTAGAGGTGCCGTGGTATGCGCAGCTCTCGCCGCGAGACTACTGGACATACTGATGAAGCTTCACTTTATCCTTTCCATCACCTTTTCACATCGTCGCCGCACGGCAACCCTAATTGTTTTTTCGCATTTTCTTCATTGGCCGGGAGGAATTTCACTCCAAGCTCGGTATCCGAATAATCTCGCCAGCAGCGTAGGCAGCTTTCAAGTTCAGGGGTTCTCGGAGTTTGTGAAATAAGAGAAACATGTTGGGAAGGTTGAAATAGTTTTGGATTTTAAAATGTTAAGTCAGTCGGTGTTTAAATCTCGGACAGAGCGGAGCTAGTGTCCAGACGCTTATTGTTAGAGAGTGTGTTTTCGTATTGTCAGTAGATACAAGCTGAGTCCAGACATTAGACTGAGGCAATGAGGTTTCCCGTAACGCTATCGCAACACGTATGATTTCTATGGACAGGACGGATATACTGAAGTCAGTGGCCGAGGAATATGTGCAGGAGGAGGAAAGGGCACGTATTGATAATATATATCTACAGAGGATGAAGGATAGAAGCGTGAGGAAGGGGGGGGGGGAAGAAGAACCGGGTGACTGGGTGGTAGAATTCGAGATTGCCAGAAACAACAGATGATTGAAACAGAGAACAGAGCATTATGGGTTTGCCCCCGAATGGAGTAATGCTAAATCCTAGATTCAAGACTCTAGATTAGTCCAGATATGTCTTTTCTAGACGAGTCCAGATATGTCTTTTCTAGATGAGTCCAGATATGTCTTTTCTAGATGAGTCCAGATATGTCTTGTAGAAGTTTCTATGTTATCTTGAGAATGGCTGGCTTGTGTACTGCTGGACCATGTTTTTCTGTGTATCTTCGTCGTTTGCCAGCCAACACTTTGAGATGTATGACCTTATGCTTAGTTCACCTGCATGAAAGTAATCATCATCATGAAAAGGGGTTTTAACTGATTTACAGTACCGTGACTTGTTCAGCTGAATGTAGTGATGTGAGATATCGGACCTGAGTCCTGTTGAGTGTTTAAGACACAGGAAGAGTTGTGACTTTTTGTCAGTTATGAATGTGACATTTGCGTTTCATGTAAATCATCTCACGAAGAGCCATGTCAGCCATCAGGCTATGGCGGCGGCAAACGTTTAAATACATTTAACATGAATGGACATCAAAAACTTAAACAAAGGTGTCAAACGAAACAAATTACTTTATGGAGCAGGGAAAACAAAAATCACATTACAGATCTTACAAACTGGCACGCTAAATGAAAGCCACCGAAAAGGAAAACAAAAGAACTGTCTTTGAGACATGCGGACTGCAAATCAGAAACAGATGGAACACCAAATTAATTACCAGAAATGGAAACACGAATGTTGAGTAGCAAAGTAGATGGAGATGTATGGATCACTTTGAAATAAAAAAGAAAGAAAGGAAAAAAAAATGAGGGGTTTCAAAATTCAGAATCCGGCATCATAGTATTCAGAATACTTCCATGTATGGTTCGCAGCAAACTTCAACATCCACTGAAGAGCCTGTCTACTAATTGTTCTCATCAAATGTATATGTTTGTCATATGTTTTTGTCCATTTAGTTCAGATTTTATTCCAGCACCCGTGCTCTGTCCCAGCCTCATCGATCTCTGTATATCCACAACGCCCATCCACTCCCTTTCTTCATCCTCCAGCAGTCTGTCTAAACAGGCCTTGGCAAATGTCCTCGTTATCCATTCTCAGCCCCGCCTTGTATTTCAACATCTCCAGTCAGTCTGTCAATCAGCCAGCTGGCTTCCATGCACACTCGCATGTTCTGGACAGAAGATTCACTTTAATCTCCTTAACATGTGAGTGTCCCAACAGGTTTTCCCATTCTCTCCAAAAACAAAATTCTTCTCAACCTTCATTAGCATGCTCAGTGAGTCCGTCACAACAACACCATGAGACACTTCCTGGGTTACCTGACACCCGATTGCTACAGACACCGCCTCTACCTGCACGCGCATGCTGGATGTAATGACTGCAAAGTCACCCGATCTCCTCGCCAGATTGGGCAGAAAGAAGACTGGCAGAAAGTGAAGATGTGCATGTATAAATATCTCGTAAATAACATATAGATTCAGTATTTCAGCAAACGTCTTTTCTCAAGGATCGCATACGAAAATAGTATAGCACATAAAAACACACAAAATAGATGAAAAATTAAACACTTAGCTTTGTTTCTAATGAAGGAGAAGGAAAAGTCATAGTAACATTTTCTATGACCTAATTTACAAGGGTTACTGTAACATCTTTGATCGCCGATCCCAGGCATGAACAGCCTCTAAATAACTCAACATAACGTTATAAAGGCGACAGTTCAAACAGAAAACTGTGCGAGTTTTTGCTTTCCAAGATGGCGAAAATAAAAGGGGAAATAATTCATGCAACCGGAAAGGCAATGTCTTTCAACTGGGCATAAAACATCCCAAGACAAATTTCCCAAAATGTCAGCCCTCTTCGCAGAGTTCACCCAACCAACATTAAAGAAAAAAAAAACTTCGCCTAGTTTAACAAGATATTAGCCCTGCTTTCTCCAGGAGTGTCTTAAGCTCTCTCGGCCTGTGGTATAAATCATGCGGTCTGGTCTGGTGTAGGCACTGTACAGTTCTCGGAAGACATGTAACTGAAACGCCTTTCGTGTACAGGAATAGTCCAGGATAAACAGAATCGAGTTTCAGAGCCTTGCTGGAAAGATTCACGCGGTTAGAAATTCTTTTTAGTATTTTAAAGAAAAAGAAACAACCGAGAGAAGGTTTGTAAATAGGTCACACAAAGCTGAAGAGTGCCACCCTCTTGTGCTGGCTCAACTCCATTGTCTGAGGTCTTTTTTTTTTTTTAACTTCTTTTTCCCCAGTGCATGAAGCTCTATTTTGAGACCCTCTTGTGCGAATATTTCGAACAGGGGAACTTCAGCGACCACTCTCGTAAAGTGAAGCATTTGACACATGGATTTGAACCTACAAAAGTGATTTGTCTTGGAAATCTCTCACAGGATATGACAGGGTTGCAAACATCAGACTGTTGAGTGGGCTTGGTAGCCCTATTTTTCCCATTCTTTTGGTTCTTAGAGACCCTTCATGTCCTCGGACAGGAGACACGATAGTAAATGACCCAGGGGCCCGATGTGGCCCTCCAGTGTTCTGAGCATACCTGAGATTACCTTATCATGCCTGATCTTTTCTTCTTCTTCTTCTTCTTTCACTGACTCCCTCGAATGCGAGCTAGTGTTCTTCACAGCCGACGAGGTGACGGTGTTGAGTTCCATCCTCAAATGGATCTAGAGAGCAGGGGTTGTGCAGTACTCCTTTAGCAGACTCCACCGCCATAGGGGGGAACTATGACGATCCCTGCCCCGTTACCCAGGCTAAGCTTGTTACTGAGGATACCCTTGGAGAGGTTGGGCATGGTGTGCCAACCCTGACGTTAGTATGTCAGCTATGGGTTGCTGACTGCTATATCGGACAGTGCCAAGGATCAAAACTCTGTCCCTCTGAGGTCTAAAGATCCATACTTAGGCAGAATGTTGATAGCGGCTATCCTGGCCACCACTCTAGAAGACGCTTTGCCGTAGAAGAAAAAAAATAATTAAACACAACTGATTAAAATAAGACTTCGGAATCAGAATCACACTGTAAGAGGTTGCATGTCGGCGGTTATGTATTGTCGAGAAATTGGCATATAGTAGGGAACAAAAACTAAACAAAACCAATTCATGGTATGAATTAACAATGCGCTTTGTTTCTTCGTTCGGAAATGGCATCATCGCAGTCAGGAATTTTCTCATATCTGTGTGGCCGCCCCTTCTAACTCCTTAGATCAGGTGCTGCAGTCAGCAAAGACACTCCGAGTGCATGAACCAATCTCTCTCTGGTAGATTTTCTACAATTCTGTCTCCGGCAGCTGCCATCTGGCCTACCCCTTTAGCGATTTCCGACTGCCAAAGGATTTTTAACGTGTGTGACAATGCAGACACAGACATTCGCGCCCCACCCCCCCCCCCAATCCCAACACCCCCCCCCCCTCACTTGCATACAGATGAGAGGAGTTTACTGCAGGAGAATTCACGAGAAAAGATCTAATTCTGGTGGGGGATCAAATTAGGAACCTCCAAAACCCGTGGCCGAACGTCTAACCTCTAAACGAGGAAACTGAAATGACAAAGAAAACAGACATTCGGTAGGGGCAACTGACATTACAACTCAGTACTTGAATTAGCAACATAAATTATAATTTTTATAGAATTAATGTCATCTTGTACAAAATGTCGCTTACTCAGCAAAACAAACAACAACAAAAAAACTGACTCACAAGAGTCTACCACGAAAGTTTTAGACTCTTGACAAAGAATCTGGGATCGTTTGATATTTGGAGGGCGTCATCAAAAAGAATGATGAACTCACCCAGCCAGCGAACCAAAACACATTCTTAGCCCTTTCTGGGATTTGGCATAAACAAGCACCTGGAGAATTCTGCTTGTACTACAAGGCCCTGTGTGTATGTGTGTGGTAGGTGTGTGGATGGGTGAAAGGAGGAGGGGAGGGGGGAAGGTAGAGGGAATTTCAGCACATTAACCCCGGCTGAACACATAATGTTCGAGCTCTTGAATACCGTCAGTTCAGGGACGTGTTTTTTTTTTCTTTTAACGACGCGTCAATTTCTTGCAGAAAGGTAATCAGATTTTTCTCCCCTCATAAAAGAGAAAATACACGTTTTTACAACTGGGCAGACGATGCCGGTAGTTCTGTGTGGCAATAAAGCAAGATTTTCTTGCGAAAAACTCAAATCTAACATTCTTTATACGCACAAGATTGTACTTTTTTTTTTCCCCTTTCGTCATTTTGTCCCATCTGTCCGGGGGGGGAAGGAACTGTCGGCAAAATGACTACTCAGAATTTTGTGAGTTTCAATAACTTGGTGGATGTGGTTCTTAAAATTCCTGTTACAGCATTTGTGGAACTCAAATCATAGATAAGGGCAATTTGATTTATTTATTGGCTATATATTGGTTAGATAAATTGGCGTACGCAAGAAGATATTTTTTTAAATGTTAATATTGGTGCATAATTTGGGATGATAACTGTAACTGAAGCAGCATGAATTTCAGAGAGAGAGAGAGAGAGAGAGAGAGAGAGAGAGAGAGAGACGCTGTTTTCTTGAGTTGGAAGAGTAGCAAAGTGAGAAAAATTCATTTCTTTCCCCCTTATTTTTGATAGGCATCATATAGCTTTTTTTTTTTAAAGTAAGAAAGACAAACGCAATAAAACTTCGGCCGGACAAGATTCTGGCTCTGACAGTATGGAAGAAATATCTGTCTTTGTTAAACAGCAGAAGAGATATAGTCTTGTAACAAGATAGAAAAAAAAAACACATTCTTGAAAAATCCCACCAACATTTACTCTCTAAAATAATACAAGAAAAACAGAGCTTACGTGTCTTTGTAATTGAAAAAACAAAAACAAGACAAGATCTTCGGTTGGAGAATTTCTCATTACATACTTGCTTGTTTTTTTTTTCCTCTTGTAATATGGCAGCTGCAGACGTAGGCATATTACATAAATCGGATTTACAGTATTTACAGTGTGTCCATAAAATCATGACGCGATTTGAAACTCATAAAATATCAGGACTATATGTAGTAATGTCATGATACTGACATTTACATTAAAGATCAACTGTAACGTTTTTGGGGTTTTTTTTTCCAATTTGTACGTATGATTTCGGATGCGTAGTTGGTCATGTGACTGTGATGCAATACGAAATGTTATTCTGCCCAGCACGTGACTGTGGCGTAAAAAAACGTCATTCCGCTCAGCACGTGACTGTGGTGTAACGAAAAACGTCATTCCGCTCAGCACGTGACTGTGGCGTAATGAAAAACGTCATTCCGCTCAGCACGTGACTGTAGGATAATGCAAAACGTCATTCCGCTTAGCACGTGACTGTGACGCAAATACAAAACAACATTCCGCCCTGCAAGTGAAAGTGGCTCAATACAAAACGTCATTCTGCCTAGCACGTGACTGTGACGCAATACACGCCATTCCGCCAAACACGTGGCTGTGACGCAATACGAAACGTCCGCCAAACACGTGACTGTGACGCAATACAATATGTCATTCCGCCCAGCACGTGACTACGACGCAGTACAAAACGTCATTCTGCCCAGCATGTGGCTGTGGCGCAATACAAAACGTCATTCCGCCCAGCACGTGACTGTGACGCAATACAAAACGTCCGCCAAACACTTGACTGTGACGCAATACAAAACGCCATTCCGCCAACACGTGACAGTGGCGCAATAGAAAAACGTCATTCCGCCCAGCACGTGACACGTCATTTCACGGTGAACAGTGCAGAGGAAGGTTCAACGAGTGTTGTTTGCCTTGCCAGTTTTGAATCTGTGACACGGTTTCTTTTGCCTAACAAAACGTTATGACCGTCTCTTTCATTTAGCACATATTTTCCTTATTTAATATGTATGTTATAAAAACAGTTTTCAAACCGCACCATGGTTTATGGGGACACTGTTTTTTTTTGTTTTAGTTACGGAACACGTGAGTTTGTAACAGGGACATGGAGAGCCAGATTGAGCCGCTAGGTCAGCTGCTATTGGGCACCATTTTGAAGCATGAATAATAATAAGAAGAAGAAAGAGGGGGAAAACTAGGGCCGGCGTGCGTCCAGTGCTACAACCCCGTCTCTCTTCTCCCTTCTCCCCTCCTCGGAACTGCTTTGTAATAAAGAAGATAATGCAGGCTATTTTGTTATGTGGAAATCACTCTATCTTATTATGCCACTGAACGTTAGAGGATTATTTTACAGACAGAGGAAAAACGTTTGGCCGCGTGGTGTGTGTGTGTGGTGTGTGTGTGTGTGTGTAAAAAATATCTCTATACAGATAAGAGATTCCTTGTAAAAAAAATCTCTCAGAATAAGCGGGAAGACTGTCTAAGAACTTTTGCCCTAAATACACACAAGATAAAAAATAATTGTAAGAAATGTAGAGCCTGCTACTCGCCATTGCACGCGTTCTTAAAATTGCGAGAGAAGTGTAAAAAGAGAACTCTCTTGTTGAGAAGAAAGATGTCCTTTTATTTCGGTTATTTCCGTGCGTCATAAAGTTCACGGAAAGAACAGAAGTTGTCTTGTTTTTTCCTAATCCAGTCGCCCTGAGAGAAGGCAGATTATTTGCGTACTAGTCATGAAGCGAAATTTTTAAAATTGTTTTAGAGTCTATCTGTCTATTGCACTGACGCAGTATGTGCCTTTTTTCTAGGCACCAAACTGAAGCGGTATCGGTGTTGCTATTAACTGCAGCAAAAACTAAGCTCAGATTAGTCCAGCTTGTTTAGAACCAGTCTTCCATGTGAAAGTTAACCTGAAGTATGTAAACACTTTCTTCAGCTCTCAGACACGACCCAAGCTCTACACCAGCTATTAGTTGGCACAATACGCCTTGCAACAATTCACCAACTTGGCGTAAACACTTTCAGCAAGACATTTAATGGATGGACTGGATGACAATGGAGAATAATGACTCACAAAAGAAAAAAAAACAATGATGATATGCCGGCAGGTTGCCCTGCCATATGGCAATCCAATATTCATTCATTCATTCATTTGCATGTCCCTTGCGGAACTCTGCCTCCCTAACAGCACTCCTTTAGGCCTCTCGGTTGTGAGCAAGATGGGCTGCTGCTGATGCATCCATTAATCCAATATACAACCAAGAAACATACCAACTACAAAAACGAAGGAAAAAACTGCAGAAAATACCAACCAGACTAGATGTTGACGATATTGGCTACACACAACCATACTGGACCAGAGTCAGACGAACACTAACTCACTCAGATCAAAAACCGTGCCGTCACGAGACCACAAGAATCACGTGAACCTCCTCGAAGTTTCTGGAGACTTGCTCCCCTGGAAGTACAAAGACGCCTGAAAAACCAAAGGCACTAACTGCCCTTCAAACAATAACATACTTGATTGCCTCCTATACTACTATAGCTCTGTCGACTAGGGTTGGCTATATTTTCCCACAATTCTCTGCTCCGAGTTCCGATTATAAGCTGTGCTGGCGTTCTCTGTCCATACATTCTTGTTAGCCCGTCCAGTGTTTTCTTTCTCTGTCTACCTCGATCTCTTTTGCCTTCTGTCTTTCCTGTTGTCACATTGTACTCTAGTTTGCCTCGCCGTAGGAACGTCTCCTATGAATTTTGATTGTCTTTTTCTGACGTTTGCTATTGCTTGCCTCATTTGTCCAACCTCTCTCAGAATCTTCTCATTTGATTTCTTCGCTGTCCACGGTATTCTCTGCATTTAAAAAAAAGGAACCACATTTCAGTGGCTTCCAGATAGTTATGTACTTCATTAGTGATTGACCATGCCTTGCATCATTAAAATAAAATTGGCTCGATGTAGCACTGGATTACTCTTTTCCTCGCTCACAATGGCAGTGATTATTTTACAGACATTTTACTTCTCATTTTGTGAAACATGATTTTGAGTTGCGTTATTCTGCTCTTTATCTCTGTTGTGCATCTCCCGTCTGAGATCAGTAGTGTCTCCATTTTGTCAACCTGTTTCAGTATTACGCTGTTTACTGTTATTTTATCTTATATCTTATATCCTTCCCGTGCCGTTAAACGTCACATAGGGCTCGCAAAGTAGTTCGCCAATTTTTCCTGTCTTCGGCGAGTCTTTCAACCTCATCAAAGGATTTTATGCCTGTTAATTTCGCCTCTCTTAATAATGTCCTCTTCAGAGTTTCACGCGGTCTGCCTCTTTTTCTTCGGTCTGTTGTGTTCCACTTGATAGCTTGTTTTGCGATTCTCTGATCATTTCTTCTCATCAAGTGACCAACATATGTCCATCTCCTTTTCCTGATCACCCATGAGACTGGTTATTGTTCAGTCATTTATCTTTTCTCTGCATTGTTCTTGAATTCATTCCACTTGATGCCGAGTATTTTCCTTAGGCATTTGTTTTCAAAAGAGTCAAATTTCTTTTCTATTTCTTTAGTTGTTTTCCAGCTTTCGCATGCATAAATGAGGGTGGATATTACATTTGAATTGAATAGTCTTACTTGGTTTTTGTGCTTATAACTTTTGAATTCCATATGTTCTCAAGATTCTTGAAGATTGATGCTGCTTTTGCAATTCTGATCCTAACTTCCTTTCTAGTGTCACCATCCTGGTCTATGTAGCTGCCAATGTATGCAAATTGATTGACTTCTTCAATATCTGTCCCTTCTATGTGTATTTTTCCATTATATTAGGAGGAATTTTCATTATTTCCGTTTTGTTATTGATCTATTATAGAGTGAAATGTTTTAAATTGCCTTGAAGTGATCCGACAAATGCCTATTTAACAGAGCTGTTTAACTCGACTGGAAATGAACTATCAGAACTTCATTACAAAAATTAAAAAAATAAGGAAAAATTTGCCATTAAATGAAATGATTAGTTTGTCATTAAAGGAAATGTTTCACATGCCATAAAGCAATTTGCGATTACATGAACTGTTTAAAATATCACTAAATGAACTGTTTTGCTTGTCATGAAAGGATCTATTTAAGACGTCGTGAAAATGAACTGTCTCGCATCTCATAAAAAAATTGTTTTGTAAATGTTTCACTTGCTGTGTGAAAATATTTTCTTTCTGAATAACTTCTTTCATCATTTCATCACAGCTATTTCAATGCAAGCAGAAGAACACTGGCCTAATTGTGGAAACTTTTCTTTCTTTCTTTCTTTCTTTTTCTTTCTTTCTTTTTCTTTCTTTCTTTCTTTCTTTACTAGATTCTTTTATTAATATATTCCCACATTTCCCAATTTCCACACTGAGACAAATCTTCTCTCTGTTTAATTCCTCAGAAAGTTATATATTCGTGAGACCAAACACTAATTTCCTGATGACTTTCGAAAGTTGGGGAGTTTAGTCTCAAACATTAGTACAGCACGTAATACATACTGGGACAGTTTCTAATATAGCACATCAGATGCTGAAATTTGACAGTTTCATATGAAAGTTCCTGGGCTTTATCAGGGTAAAAAAGACACATTTTTTGGACATGTCATGAGAGGAGAAGTTAGAGGATTTGGCAGTGATTGGAATATTCAAGTGTAAAAGAAGAGAGTAAAGATAAGGCAAAATCCCTGTTTAAATTGCCTTAAGGCATATTGGGGTTATAATGTGATAGCCCCGTTCCATTGAGGCATATTGGGGATATAGTGTAATAGGCCCGTCCCATTAAGGCATATTGGGAATACAATGTTATAGCCCCGTTCCATTAAGGCATATTGGGGATACAGTATAATAGGCCCGTCCCATTAAGGATATTGGGAATACGGTGTTATAGTCCCGTTCAAATGAGGCATATTGGGGATACAGTGTAATAGGCCCGTCCCATTAAGGCATATTGGGGATACAGTGTAATATAGGCCGGCATTTCCAAGACCTTCGGCACATGAAAGTGCGATGTGGTCAGTATCACGCCTGGTCGCATTTACCTCCCCATTTCTCTGGTACCCATTTTTAGAGGCTTTGTGGGCCCCGGGCCCTTTTTTGGTGGTACCAGAAAAAATTCCCACTGGTGGGACTTGAACCCGTTACTACAGGAGTAGTAGACGTCAAGCAATCAACCCCCCTCCCCCCCCCCCCCCAAAGGAGGGGAAAAGCAAGGAAAAAATATGTATCCGCGAACTAACCAAATAATATGAAAAAAGAAAAGTGTCCGAATTGATATGAAACAACAAGGATCGCGCAAGATGGAGAAACATGATCGCCAACTATATCCAGCAAAGCACCGTAGTGAATGAATTTATTGTAAACAGTTTTTTATATACTTCACGTTTTGAGAGAACTACAGAGGACAAGTGTGTAGAGTCATCTACACCGAGTATGTAAGTTAAATAGTAATGGTAGCATCCATAGGAAATGAGTTCAGTTCTCATGCTTTCCTTAACCTGTTGACATAAACGATGTGGCTAGTGTGCAGTCTGGCCAAACTTACTAGTCCTAGTTCCAGAATAAGCCTTGTCTTGTCTTGTCATGTCTTGTCTTGTCTCCTTCCTCAAATACCTCTCGGTGTTGAGAGGACAAATAGACATCTAGAAAGGTCTCGGCAATTTGCTTCATGTAATGGGATATTAAAAGTTTCTGTAATGTCCTCCATCTCTTGTGTGGACGGCCTCTTTCTCTGTTACCTACAAATCTTAGTGTGAATGTTTTCTGTGATATACTGTCTGGTAGTAACCATGTAACGTGGCCAAACCATTTGACTTGCTGTTTCTGGATATAGTGTAATACTGGTGTTACTCCAACATTTACCTTGAAGGTGCCATTTCTTATTTGGTCTCTTCTTGTCACGTTTAGTATTCTAGTATTCATTCAGAATGATCCAATTATCCATTTGCTTTTTTTTATCTTGAGCGTCATCAACTGGATGTCAACCGCCGGCCTATACTATGTTATATCAATGCATTAACAACGTCTTGTACTAAGACAAGTCACCCTCATTTGGTAACGTCAGGGTAATTTGTCTCGCCAATCTAAGAGCTCAGACACAAAGAGAATGCTAACAGGAATATATCAGTGTTCTCCATCACACAAGACTTGGAGAATTAGAATGTTGATAGAGCTTCAGGCTTCCAGCAAACAATCATGTACATCACGATCTAAAGATAATTCTTCGGAGGTAGCAGTTTGGTCTGAAGACAGCGTTAAGATTCTTGTACATAAAGGCATCAAGTGCGATGAGTAGTCTTCTGCTGACTGCTGCTCACGAAGTGCTAGAGGAGTCCTGAAACTTAGCTGTTCCTGCATATTTTACTAGTGACTCAAATCTAGGTAGAAAGCGTTTTTTTTTTCTGATCTGAAAATTTCTAATTCTGTGATTTCACCGTTATTATGTTTCTAGTTGTGTGTTTTTGTCGTTATTATGTTTCTAGCAGTATGGTCAGGGGTTTCTAGTTCTGTGCTTTTATCGTTATTATGTTTCTAGTTGTGTTTTTGTCGTTATTATGTTTCTAGCAGTATGGTCAAGGGTTTCTAGTTCTGTGCTTTTATCGTTATTATGTTTCTAGTTCTGTGTTTGTATAGTCACCAGGTTTCTAGTTCTGTGATTTTATCGTTATTATGTTTCTATGTCTGTGATTTTATCGTTATGTTTCTATGTCTGTGATTTTGTCCTTAATCTAGTTCCGCGATTTTATCGTTGTTATTATATTTCTGGTTCTGTGATTTTATCGTTATCATGTTTCTAGTTCTGTGATTTTATCGTTACTATGTTTCTAGTTCTGTGATTTTATCGTTACTATGTTTCTAGTTCTGTGATTTTATCGTCGTTATGTTTCTAGTTATGTGATTTTATTGTTATTATGTTTATAGTTCTGTGATTGTTTGTGTCACCAAGGTACGTGTTTTGAGGAACTCCAGGGTCTGGAGATAGTGAAACACGCAACGGAAGACTCTTATTCCGTTCTCTAATGTTTTCCGAATTGTAGTTTTGTTTTCTCTTTGTTTTCTTTGTCGACTTTTGGTAAATATTATGTAAGAAAATTAATACTCTAGAGATTGTCAAGTTGGTGAAATGGTAAGGAAGAACTTTAATGCCACAAAATAAGTGGGATGATAGTATGAAGTGAGGGCTGGCAATCTCACTGAATTGTTTGAAGCTTATGCTGGTGTGAAAATCTTGAAACTTATTTGAATCGTATTGGAAGGGATTATTCGGGCTCCCATTAATTACTAGGGCTTAAATAACTCGAAAGATTGCTAACAAACTATGTCACGGGGTGAAGATGGTCTAGTCCTTACTGTGTTGACGAATATGAGATTTAGCAACAGCCTAATTTTTAGGATAGGCAAAATCTTAACCAACCAGCATAACAAGGCAGGCACTGACATGGAACCCTCAGGGAAATGGAGATCAAAGAAGCCCTAGAACTACCTGGAGACGGGAAATTATGAAAGTGCTCAGAGATAAGCGATACACATGGAAGAAAATTGAGAACGCATACAAAAACCGGGACGACTGGAGAAACTTTATTCATGGCCAACGCTCCCAAGGGAGTGAATGACATTGATGATGATTATGATGATGATTATGATTATGATGATGATGATGAAAATCTTAGCCAGGTTAGATTTTCTGCTCTTTTCCTTTCTCTCCTCTCTTTCTTTCTCTCTCTTTCTCTCTCTCTCTCTCTCTCTTTTTTCTTTCTCTCATTGTATTAAACTGAAAATGACTGATTACATTACAATGGAATTTGTGAACAGAAGGGTATATTGCCAGACAGGCCTGCATGCCCAGGTTTTTACCCTTTGAAAATAAATTTCGTTTTCTCTCTCTCTCTCTCTCTTTTCTCTGCCAGTTTATGTCTCTCTCTGTCCTTCTCTACCTCGCTCTCTGTCTTTCTCTGCCTTTTTTCTGTCTCTTTTCTGTATGTCTGTCTCTCTGTCCCTCTCTGTATCTTTCTGCCTCTTTTTCTATTTGTGTCTATGTGTCTCTTTGTCTCTCTATCCCTCTCTATATCTCTCTGTTTCTCCTTGTCTCTTTGTCTATGTGTCTCCTTCTCTGTGTTTCTCTGCCTCCCTTGCTGTCTCTGCTGTCTGTTTCTCTCTCTTTCTCTGTCTGAGTCTCTCTGCGTCTCTCTATTTGACTGTCCTTCTTTCCTACAACCTCTCTCTCTCTCTCTTTTTCTTTGACTGCCTGTCTGTCTGTCTTCATTTATTTCTGTTTCTATTCAGTTTCTCAGACTCTCATTATCACCCAACTCGTTCATCTTTTCTCTCATATAAGAGAACAACACGATAAGAACAGCGATAAGAACGATGAAAACAAGCTGATCTACGTAAGCTGAAGGCAGCACAGGTTCCGCTTTACAATCAGCCAGAGCATGGCGCAAACCCTAGACCATGTTCTGCAGAACCTACGCTCTCAAGAGAGATTTTAACAAATCCAGAACTCTGGAGCAAAGAAAAGATCATAAACCTGACACTGTTGAGAATGAGAGAAGTAGTCCTATTAACTGCAGGAGTTATGAAGGAGATGGGGTTCTTTATCCAAAGGTCTTAACATAAGAATATGAATGTAGATGAAAAAGAAGAAGGAATTAAAAAATAAAGAAGACAGATTAGGAGAAAGAACCTTCTGGAAGATTTTTTGTTAAATTTTTACCAGAAAACAGTTTTGTAGGATTATACCTCGAAAAAAATCGTAGACAAAGCACTTGTAGACTTGAGGGAAAGAAAAATCGCAAGAGAATTATCTGGGATTGGAACCACGGACTCAGGCCTGGTACGCTGTTCTCTCGTGGCTAGACGGCAGCTCGTCCAAACGAAGTCCGTGGTTCGAATCCGAGGTAATTCTCTTGTGATTTTTCTTTCTCTCACGTCTAAAAGTGTTTTGTCTATGACATTTTCCTAGGTCTAATCCCACAAAACTGTGTTCTGTTACTTTATTGTACGAAAGCCTCGTTGTTTCATATTCATATATAAAAAACTGTGTTATTTTATTTTTAGTCCAGGAGGGGTAACTCTCAGAACTGATTTTGCTCCTCCTAATTATAAACATTACTGTTTGAGCATCGTGTTTCCTTTGACCAGAGATATGAAAAAAAAAAAGACAAACCCAGAAACAAACTGTGGAAACAGACAACCCCAGAAACAAACTGTGGAAACAAGAGGAGCCTTTGATGTTCTCCACCGCAGAGGAAAGGCCAGATTCGCTATCGCTGAAAAAAAATTCTGTAAAAAAAACAAAGAAAAAAAAACACTAACTTCGAGCTAACAAGACAAGATCTTTGGCGTATAAATGTTTACAGATCTCGCAAAGAAATAGATACAGCAGGTGAGTTGTGAAAAGAAAAATCAAGCGAGGATGTTAAGATTCTACCGCTGAGCTATTCACAAACGGAGTTTTCTTGAAAACGACCTGTTTATGGCATACGCTGAAAATTCCAGATACAAACCTCCCACAGAGACCGTGCGTACGGCTAAAGAATGGAAATTACAAACCCAAGATTTACAAACAAGGGGTTTGGATATAGAATCAGTACACCATGTGGACTCAACATTTCAGCAGATCGGTATTCGTTTCAGTAAAAACAGTCGACGATGTTAAATGGATGTAGGCGACTTTGTGAGATTGCTTCTTCAGCCATCTTGCTGGTCGATTCCTCAGATGGATTTCTTAAAAAAAAATCTTTAAGATTTAAACCACTCTCATTTGGCCTGCATACTAGCACTGATATATGCAGAGTCGGATACAGGAAAGCCACGGCATGGCAAAGGAAAGGAGAGACACAGCAAGAAACAGAAAATACACAGCATTGTAAAAGCAAGCCACAGCATGGCACAGAAAAGCTTACTACATGACACAGGAAAGCCACAGCATAGAAAGGAAAAGCCATATTGTAGCAGAAGAAAGTTACATCATGTCAAGGAAAAGCCACAACATGGCAAAGGAAAGTCACAATATTGCACAACATGGCAAAGGAAAGTCATAACATTGCAAAGTAAAGCCACAACATTGCAAAGTAAAGCCACAACGCAAAATCGCGACTCCTGAAATAGTATTTAGTTTTCTTTTGCAGTTTTCTTAAATGACCCTGAACACTAAATAATGCAAGAGTCAGTCTTTTGCATGTCCCTTGCGGAACTTTGCCTCCCTAACAGCTCTCCTGTAGACCTCTCGGTTGTACGCAAGATGCCCTGCTGCTGATACGTTCATTCGCAGATTATCAACGATGTCCTGCAGCTATCTTCGCCTTGGTCTTCCTCTCTTTCTTTTCCCCATTATGTACCCTTCCAAGACTGCCTTCTCTAAATTATCATGACATTTAATGTGTCCAAAATATTTAAGCTTTCTCTGTTTAATCTTCCTTACTAGCCCCCAACCTTCTTCAATATTAAGTTCTCAATATTTTGTTCTTTTTTGTTTATGTTCATGATATTTGAAGGACTCTCCTGTAACATTTACATTCAAAGGCATTTATGTGTTTCTCAGCTATTTTGTTAGGGAAAATATTAAGAGTTAAAATATTCCAACATTTAGGAAAACAAACACCATTACCTGGCAACCGATTATGTTGTTTATAATTCAGCTACGCATATAAAAAGAACAACTACAACCGTTTGTCGGTTTACGTATGTTGTTTATTGCAACCTCGTGATACGCTTTATAATAATTAGAAAAGCATCCCCCCTCCTTTAAAATCATACCTAATTTATGAATTACATGGCCCGAGGGGGATGTCGTAACTTTTCCTTATCTTATCTCTTTAGATATAAACTCCATTTACACTGTCTCAAGCACCTTAGTCGGCTGTAACACAGAACGGAGTTAACGTGTCGGGATTTACATAGAGTGGACTCTGAAATGTCTGGACGCCATGTTAGCCAATATTTTGTGTTATTTGATATGCTGTGAGAGACGAAGGCTTTATAAGGAGCGCGCGCGCTGACGGTGATATCATGGCTAAAGATGAGCGGTGCATGCGTTTTCTTTGAGAATGACTAATTCCTTCCAAGTGTGAGTCACGAGGCGAGTTTGTAGAACAAAACAAAAATAGGTTTCAAAGGTCAAGATTATTTATTACACACATACCCGGCACCCATATTGGTTGAAGAAGGCTTCATGCAGGGTGGGGCGTTTGCGCTTTGTTGGGTAGTATTGGTTGCTGTTGTTGTCAATGCTGTTGTTGTTGTTGTTTTTGTTGTTGTTGTTGTTGCTGTTGTTGTTGTTATAACTGCTGCTGTTATATCTGATAACTAGGAGAGTTTTTGTAACTGAGACTTTGTGAAAATAAGATAACTGGAAGATCCCAGGGATTAGTATACTGCTGTGTTATCATGACTGGTTACATTATGAGGACGGCAGACGAATCCTTATCACGAACATCTTAGAAGTGGACTCTAGAGAAGACAAGAAGCACGACTCAAAGAGACATGAAGACGCAGATAAGAGGAAATGCTGGTAAACAGAGGACTGACATGGGAGACAGCAAAGAAGATAGCGAAGAAGCGACAAAAGTGGGAATCTCCTGCTGCCGGCAGCCCCTTATATGTTCTGGGAACTGAAGGAACGAGAGAGACGGAGATGTTATATTAACAAGACGAGGAAAGGAACATATCCTCAACATACAAATCAAATAACTGACAAAATATGGCTGTATTTCAGAATAACTATGATCCTTCTGTTGTTTTATGTATATAAAGAGAAAGGAGTTTTCCAAAAACAGCAGTGGATACTTGGGTGTATATGAGCTTAAAATAGCAGTGGATACTTGGGTGTATCTGAGCTTAAATAGCAGTGGATACTTGGGTGTATCTGAGCTTAAATAGCAGTGGATACTTGAGTATTCCTGAGCTTTAAGAAAACCTAACAACCAACGGAACACTAAAGGAGAAAGAAAGAGAGAGAGAGAGAGAGAGAGAGAGAGAGGGAGAGAGAAGGTATTCTTTTCTGTCCATGGCATGTTCCCTATTCTTCTGTATATCCACATTTCAGGTGCCTCAGTTTTTTTCCCTGTTGGCTTATATACGGTCCAGACTTCTATACCGTAAAAGAACACCGAGTAAATGTAGCAAAATATAAGCACAAAATATAATATATAAAGTCATAACCTTTCTATATAAGAACTGGTTTAAAACAAGATGATACATTATCTCTAATACACGTACTATTCAACCTAGTACTAGAAAAAGGTAATCAGAAAAGTGAAAGAAGAAAGCAGTGCAGAAGAACAAGCTAAAATACTAGGATACGCTAGTGACGTCGACCTCATTAATTAATTAATTCATTCATTCATTCATTCGTTCATTCATTTGCATGTCCCTTGCGGAACTTTGCCTCCATTACAGCACTCCTGTAGGCCTCTCGGTTGTGAGCAAGATGCCCTGCTGCTGATGCATCCATTTGCAGATCATCAACGATGTCTTGCAGCCATCTTCGCCTTGGTCTTACTCTCTTTCTTTTTCCTAGTATGTACCATTCCAAGACTGTCTTCTCTAGATTATCATGACGTTTAATGTGTCCAAAATATTTAAGTTTTCTCTGTTTAATCCTCTTTACTAGCCAACTTTCTTCAATATTAAGTTCTTGTAGTATGGATATATTTGTTCTTTTTTGTGTCCATGATATTTGAAGAACTCTTCTGTAGCATTTACATTCAAAGCCATTTATGTGTTTCTCAGCTGGTTTGTTAAGTGTCCAGGTCTCACAGGCATATGGTGTGATGGGAAAGATGCATGCCCTTAAAAATATTATTTTTGTGGTTCTGTCTGTTTCTCTCCACAGATTCTTTAGTTGTTTTACTTTCTGAAGAGCGATAGATGTCCTCCTTTTAATTCCCCTCATTGTATCTCCATTATTAGTTAGTATCCAAGATATTCAAAACTCTCCACTTCTTCCAGTTTTTCTTCATTGATACGAAAATCAGCTGCCATGTTTGTTTTATCATTTGTCATCAATTTAGTTTTCTTCGCATTAAGATAGAGGTTTTGCTCTTCGCTGTTCTTACGAACTGACATAATTAGTTTGTCCATTCCTTTTTGTGTAGTGGACAGTAATACTGTGTCATCAGCATATCTAATCTCTGGTATTTCATAACCTCCAATTGTTATGGCATTGTAATATTCTTTGTCTATACCTTCTCTACCATTCCTCATTATATTTTCAGTATACACGTTAAATAAGTAAGGCGACAATATGCACCCCTAACGGGACCCCTTGTTTTATGTCAAACCAAGTTGTTATTTCACCATTTATTCTTATTGCTGCTTGTTGGTCTAGATACAGCAGTGATGTTAATTGTATCAAATGTGTTGGAAATCCCATTTTTTCCATTATTTCCCAAAGTTTCTGGTGTTGTACACAATCAAATGCCCTTGAGTAGTCTATAAATGATAAATATAGATTCACATTAAACTCTCTGCATTTCTCTATTATTAATCTTATATTGAATATATGATCCTCTCCTTGCATTAAACCAGCGTGGACGATATTGACTTCTTCTGTTGTCTTACGAATTCTACACATTATTATTTTTAACAGAATTTTACTGGCATGACTAATCAAGGCAACAGTTCTGTAGTTTGTGCATAATTTCAGGCTACCCTCTTTTGGCAGTGGTATGAATACAGTTCTTTTCTATTCTTTTGGCCAAATACCTGAATGCCGTATCTTTTTACATAGTGTATCGACCTAGTGGGTGAAACTGTGCAAGAAGTCATCAATACCTGCAATCACATGAGGGATATAGCACTAAAAGTGGACTTGGACTTGAGCATTAATCGAGATATGAGAGAGTATATGAAGATATCGATAGATCAGAGGTAGAATGATTCAGATTATATAAATGTTGGAGATGTGATCATTATGAAAGCAGAAACATACAGATATCTGGGCACAAACTTCAACAGAAGCAACATAAGAGAGGAAATTAGAAATTAAAAGCAGAGTACAGATAAGGAATACACTATAATTCGGAAAGTTGAAGAAGGAGAAGAAGAAGAAGCATTTTACGATACGTAATCTCAATTGGCATGAATGAAAAGAAAGGAAATGTACCTCACCCATATACCAATGAACTATAAAATGAACTAGTTTGTTCGAAAATGTTCATGGTAGAACACGCAGTTAATAAACAAATGAGAACACAGACTGAAATATGGGACTATTTTCATGAACTATTACGTCATAGAAATTTTGCTTTATATACCGCATTTCCTTGATTAAACGCCGGATCTGAAATAATCGCCTGCGTGAGTTAAACGCCGGGGGAAATGGGTGTACGGAGCCATGTTTCGAGTAACCGCAGCCTAAAATAAACGCTGGGTCAGTACATCGTCTCTGTCTTTCTATGGAAACACATACATTATAGGCTACTACCGATCCTGCGGAATCACCTTACCACGAACAGCGTTGACGTGGACTCCGCAGTGCAAAAGAAGCATGGGAAGAGCCAAAGAAAAACGAGACGTACAGCAGAGAGAATGCTAGTAAAGAAAGGGCTGACATGGGAGACAGATAACTAAGAAGATAACTAAGGGGCGACAGCAGTGGAAATATCTTGATACCAGCTGCCCCATGCGTTTCGGGCACTGAACAGACGAGGGGAAGAGAGAGAGGAGAGAGAGAGGGGGGAGAGAGTGAGAGAGAGGGGAGAGAGAGGGGGAGAGAGGGGAGAGAGTGAGAGAGAGAGGGGAGAGATAGAGGGGAGAGAGAGAGGGGAGAGAGTGAGAGAGAGAGGGGAGAGAGTGAGAGAGAGAGAGGGGGAGAGAGTGAGAGAGAGGGGAGAGAATGAGAGAGAGAGAGGGGGTGAGAGTGAGAGAGAGAGGGGAGAGAGTGAGAGAGAGAGGGGAGAGAGAGATAGAGGGGAGAGAGAGAGGGGGGAGAGAGAGAGGGGAGAGAAAGTGATCTTTATTTCAAAAGGGTTAAGAATTAGGCACCCAGGCCCGTCTGATATTCTGCCCTTTATCATACAACTTTCACTCTGCTCCAGACATTCTACAAATATGCTGATGATATAACAAACATAATTAACTATAAAGTAACTACATACACACATAAATGACTAACTACGTACACATATAAATGACTATCCATCGAACAAAAATTTAATTACTATATAGAATAATGAGTTCGGTGTCTGTAAGAGCTGTCTAAAACAACTTTTTAAGTGTTACAATTCATGGAGGCATGTAGTCGACATCAAATAGATATTGGAAAAGTTTGTAGTTGTAGGAAGGAGTATAGTTTATATATATATATATATATATATATATATATATATATATATATATAAAAATATATATATATATATATAAACTATATATACAGGATCAGAGAGTATTCCAAATATGAGCAGAAGAATAATGAGAGAGAGAGAGAGAGAGAGAGAGACACAGAGAGAGAGAAAGAAAGAAAAGGAAAACAATAAGAACATTTTGCGAACAGACGCCTGCCTTGCATAGACGCCGGCCTCTAATAAACGACGACAATTTTGTGGATAAACGCCGGAGGCGTATATTCAAGAAAATAAGACATTTCTATTGTGATCGGTCAGAGCAAGGACTAATAATACAAGAG